>BMAW01049456.1:9913-26501 GCA_019974015.1 Nephila pilipes
GAAAAATATGAAATAATATGCATACATTTCCAAAACTTCTCTGTAGATGACATTCTTCGTTCGTTTTTCTGGTTGTAGGATGATTAGATATTCACGTGAACTAACTCTTGAACATGCCATATAAAATTGACCATGGGGACAAAAAGTCACTTTGTAAATCTACACCAGCTAATTTTAAACTCTGCCCTTGTGCTTTATTGATAGTCATCGCAAAGCAAACTATAACTGGAAACTGCAAACGCTTAAATTCAAAATGATAATCTGATGGGATTAATGGTATTCTTGGAATGAATATATTTTCACCCTCATACTTTCCTGTAAAAATAGTCGCTTCTGTAACGTTTTTCTTTAGAATTTTCACTTTGAATCTGGAGCCGTTACATAATTTAGGAGGATTTAAATTACGCAACAACATTATTGGTGTTCCAATCTTTAGGTAGCCTAGTGGTCAAGGTTTCGGATTCGTGGCCGGCGGTTTTCGTTCAGTCGCGGGTTCCATCCTTGGCCGCCAAAGACCCGCCGTGTAGCCGGGACTGATGTAAGTTAAATCTGTCGGGGCCCAACACTTGTCGGGATGTTAGGAGAGGGGGGTGCCAGCTCAGGTGTCATCCTCATCACTTGACCGTGGTTCAAAATAATTATAGAAAGAAAATGTTCTAAAAGCTGATCCTTATGATTAAGAAGACTATTCAAAGGTTCAGGGTAGGATCTAATAGCAGGAAGCTGCTCTTGATTACCACTGTAGCACATTCCTGGAGGTTCTTCTATCAATTTTAAAGCATGGCACCCACAAACAGGACAAACCTTTTCCGATACTGGGGATTTTATCATTTGAATAGTCAATATCTGTTACATATATATATTTAAAACCAAAGCTTTAGAAGTCCAAGGCACTAATTTAACTTTTGATCTTTTTTCATTGCATTTAATTACAGCTGCCTGATTCACAGGAGGGTTATTAGAAAAGTATTTTCGTACTGCTGCTCTATGTACTTCAGGATGGCTTTAGTATATTTTGAAGCAGCTTCTCTGTGTATTTCAAGATGACTTTGAGTATACTTTCAGCAGCTTGTCTTACTTGTTCATATCTTATTGAATTTGTGAATATTTTTCCTTTTTACCTTTCTTTATTCAATTGAAGAGATATTATATCATTAATAATCGATTCACTTGAACTTGATAAATTAATGTTAGATATTGATTGAGTCTTTGAAAGTAGCATAGATACGTTTTCTTGAGGCTGAAACTCTAAAGATGACACATTTTCTTCATTTTGTTTCACATTATCATCACCAAGATTAACTTTACTTCTATTTGTTATTCCAACTATTTCAATATAAACATCAAAATGACCACTATTATAGTTTCCCGTAAAACGTAATCTTTTTTTTTCTCTGAATTGTTTCACCAACAGAAGCTATAAGGCAGACGCATTGATACACTTCGAACTGATAGGGAAATAGCTCTGCCACCGCCATAATTTCGCAAATAGATCCATACGTGTTTGGTTTGCACATTTCGGTAAAGTATAAATCGTTAGTATTATAAGAGGCGCCAGATAGCATTTGAGTGTAGCATTTAAACCGATCCCAGTTGTTAAACACGTGAGAAACAATAATATTTCTCATTTTATACGCCATCGATATGTCACCGAACACCAGCAAAGACAGAGACGAAAATAAACATGCTCCGTCGCCAAGAATTTTAAAAACTTTGAAAGGAGTAGTTATTCTATCTATCCAAATATATTCAACATCCATTATTAAAAACTATAACTGAAAAGTAAATACGAAAAATCAATTTGTACTAACCTACAATGAAATACTTTTCAAGTTAAAAAATATAACCGAAATTAATTTTTTAAAAACAAATTATTTAAAAATTCAACAAAAAATACTAACAAAAAAATAAATTATAATAAATTTTTTTAGCAAAAAGTCACCCGTATTACGTTATCCTTTTTGCAAAGGGATAACTCTGTTACGCTAGCAGCATATCTGGAATTGCAATTGAATAAGACAGAATAGCTCTTAAAAAATCATATCATTAAAAATAATTCTGTATTATGACGATAAAATATCCAGCCATTTTAAAAAATCAAAAACGTTTTTTTTCCTAGAAAACAAAAACTAAAAATTGTCAATATACAGAAACAAAATAATATTTACATTAGGTTACAATTAATGCGTACATCGAAATAAATATTCTGAATAGCTGCTTTTTTTTTTTTTTTTTATCAATGACAATGAATAACATACCTTTATTATTCATTTGTTAAAAGCCAACTTCAATTTCTTCGTAAGATTGCGTTTGGATTTACAAATGTAATTTATCAATCATTCATAATAATAAAATATTTTTCTCATAAATTTAAAACTTACGTCTAGGTTCCACAACAACAAAAAAATTATCGTTTGCGCAGCTAAGTTGTCGGAAATCAGCTGGGGTTACAATAGTATAGCTTTTTAATATTCACAATGCAAGGTCATTGAAATGCTTCGGCTTGGCGGTGGAAGATATTTGGTGATAAATCTCTAAATGTGTAGGAATTTCGGGGCTCAACATTTACATTATATATTTCGCATAAAGAGCCTCTTCGCCCAAATCTTGTCAATCCTCCTTCAGCGCTTCAATATGAAATTATTTGGCATTTTTCCATTTCGCACGCTGAAATCTCGCCAAGTATACTAAATTGGTAGCAATGCAGAATACATATAAAAAAATATATTCCGTTTGGCGTCGGTCATTTCATTTTTGGCGATAAAGTCGACAAAAATGACATACCCGATGGATAAGAGTAGATGAACGGATGAAAATTACATTTTGGATAAGACTTCCGTCAAATCCGTTCTTAGTGAGCGTCTACATCGCAAAATGAGTAACTTTGCTAAATTTCAAGTCAATCGGTTGAATAGTCTTAGAGATCTCGTGATGAGTCAGTGAGTGGTATTTCGCTTATATATATATAGATATAATTTCAAGTTACGTAACATTTTGAGATATTGTGTTTTGCAGTAATGAAAAACGTTGTTTTTAGAACCAGAACCAGTTGTCAGAGAAGTGGCCGCTGTAGTCTAGTGGTCATGCTCGCGGACGATACTGTTTCGTCGAATTGTGGGCTCGAGCCTTGAACCCCCTATAGACCCGCCAGGGCTGATGAATGTTAAATCGGTCGAGGCTCAAAGTTCTCCATTTGGCGGGGTTTGAATGTTAGGAAAGGTTGGTTCCAACTCGGGGGCCGGCCGCGTCACTAGATCGAGGCTCAAAATCACGATATTCAACGCCTACAACCCTCGTGTTGCTTCAAGTGCGACGTTAATAAAACCAACCAATCAATAGAGTCAGATAAGTTCATCATCAAATAATATTAAAACAGCTATAATTCAGCATTCTATATAAGATAGAAACAAAATTTTAACAGATATTTAAAGATAAAAGATTTAATTCTAATATGAGACCAAAACTATATTTAAAAAAAAATCGATATCTTCACCAAAAATTGTGTTTCGAAGATGTACTAACCCCTTAAAAATGTTCCTTAAACTTGGTAATTTTCATCATAATACATGAGTAAAATGCAGCATGAAATGAATCCCTTAAAACATATTTTAAAGTTGCTCATGGAACCCTGTCTGTCAAATTTTAGGAATTCTCTTTTAAATTATTGTTATCCGATTGTGTTGTTGTAGCTTAGGCGGTCGCGGTAGCCTAGAGGTCATGGTTTCGGATTCGAGCTTTGGCTGCCAAAGACCCGCAGTGTAGCCGGGGCTGATGCACGTAAAATCTGTCGGGGTCCAAAGTCCTCCTGTTTACGTGGTGTGGATGTTAGGAGAGGGGGGTGCCAGCTCAGGTGTCGTTCTCGTCACTTGACCGAGGTTCAAAATTTGGGGTCCGTCGGCACTAGCCCTCGTGTTGCTTCTAGTGCGACGTTAATAAAAACTAAGACTTGAAACTAAACTGTTATAGCTTAGTGTTCGTTGATCGCGATATCAATGAACGGCAACATTCAAGTTAAGTCATGGTTTCGGATCCTGGTTCAAAGAAAAATCATCGGACTGATTAATGGGAGCTTTTGCTCGATGAATTAAGACGAGACTTAACGTCTTCAACCAGTGTGGGTTGATTGATTGATTAATTGTCTCGCTTAGAAGCAACACGAGGACTATTGGCGACGCACATTGTAAATGTGAGCCTAGGTCAAGTGGTGAAGCCGACGCCTGAGCTGACATTTCCCTTTTTAAACTTCCTCACCACATCCATGGGAGGACTTTAGACTTCGATCAGATTTAATGTGCGTCAGACTTACACGACAGGTCTTTATAACAGCAAGACTCGATCCCATGACTTGACGAAATAATGTCGACCTCGAGCTCGCCGCCATGTGCTCGAGTCCTGATGCCACTAGTGACTCGCTGTGTAGCGGGGCTGATGTGTGTTCCATCTGTCGAGACTCCACGTACTCCCATGGGCACAGAGAGAAAGCTAGAATAAGTAGGTAGCAACTCAGTTGTCGTCCTCGTCACTTGACCGAGTTTCAAAAATATGAGGTCATTCATGTTGCTTTATAAAAGCGACGTTAGTGAGCAATCAATCAATTGAATTTTAATAGAGTCTTTATAGAATTTTGATGTAAAAAATTAGGAAATTTAATATTACACACCTGGATATTTTTTATAGAAAGTAATAAATAACTGTTATCTATTCATATCAGTAATCTTCGTTTGAAGAAATCTAATAATGTCTTGAAAATATTTATTGAATATTTTATCGTTGTGAAAAATTATATGATATATAACATAGTTACCCAGTACTTCACCAACATATCTAATGATAAAAAAATGTTTCGAAAATCTATATTTAACTGTTTAATATTTCTTTATATTTTACTCACTTATATACTTTTTCGGGCCGAAACACAATGGTGATGAATTTTTGAGTTTGACACCATTCCCGTAAATAAATTTTATTTCGTTTAAAATCAGGAACTGCACGTTTTCCTTCACAACAAGTAATATAAAAAAAAACTAAAGTCAACAATTATTTTAGTTACTTTTTATTAAATAATTACAATTAATGTAAATATGTATTTACATATGACAGAATCACAATATTAAGTGGCAAAAGAAATTTTTTTCCAGCGATCTACACGCTTCGTCACTGACGGTATTTATTTCTAAATTTATATCCTGCTAAATATCTTATAGAAGAGAAATTTTTTCTTCCATATAAAACTAAAATTAATTATTCGAAAATCAAATAAAAAAATTTATGCTTCGACGAGATTCGATCCGAAGGCATGAAGATTCTACGCCGACGCTCTACCAACTTTGCCATTGCAAGACAAATGACATACAAGAAGCATTGGCTTGTTTCTTAATTCATCCGGTAAATTAAATGGTTAGAAAGCAGTTTAGCCCAACCACCCTAGGAGACAAAAATTATTTGACGGTATTTCCCCAAATGTGGATACCCTGGTTCGGTACGCGGACTTAACGTTCAACTAAAAAAAAATCGCTAAGTTTGGCAATTTTTGAAATATAGGGAGAGTAGGAATTTAAAAAGTTTTTATGTTTAAAATTTAGAATATTTTTAATAGTACAATAAAATAAATATTTCAATTTTAAGAAAAAAATCTTGGTGGGGGCTGCATATGTCCCTTTGCCCCCCTCTGAGTACACCACTAGTGGACATGTATTGATAATATTAAAGACTCCGGAAATGACAAACTGAGAAATTTAAGAGCTCATTACATACGAAAGTTTTTCAGAAAGTAAGAGTATTGAGCAAATGAGACTCGAAGAGAATTTTTTTCAACGGAGTTGTCTGCACTGCGTTCTAGATCAAATTCTTGTGTTCTCGTTTGTCAAAGTCAGCTTAAAACTTTTGTTGCTGTGCCTTGTTGAAATTAATGTCTCAATTCTGAATCCCGCCTTCTGAAAGTTGAAGAATTTAATCCGGTTTCTTTTTAAATTCCTACTATTAGTTCACACTCTCCTTATATATATTTAAATATCTTGTTCAAATTTTCAATCGTTAATAAAATACTTTTTATTCATCTACTCAAGTTCAAATACATTTTTTAAAACTTGCAGTGGATGACACTTGATGTTAATACAGTTTTTTCAAAAAATAATTCATTAATTAAATTTAATTGGTGACTAATTGGCGCGATTTCAAAAATTGCTAAACTTGGCGACTTTTTTTGGCTGAACGTTACGTCTGCGAAGCCACATTTGGCAAAATACCGTTAAATAATTCCTGTCGCCATGGACGGTTGGGCTAAACTGCATTCCAACCATTTAATTTACCGGATGAATTAAGAAACGAGCCAATGCTTCTACTATGTCATTTCTCTTGCAATGGCAAAGTTGGTAGAGCGTCGGAGTAGAATCTTCATGCCTTCGGATCGAATCTCGTCGAAGCATAAATTTTTTTTTATTTGATTTTCAAATAATTAATTTTAGTTTTAGATGGGAGAAATTTTTTTTTTTTTTATATTAGATATTTAGCAGGATATAAATTTAGAAATAAATACCGTCAGTGACGAAGCGTGTAGGTCGCTGGAAAAAAAATTTCTTTTGCCTATATTGTGATTCTGTCATATGTATATACATATTTATATTTATTGTAATTATTTTGTAAGAAGTAACTAAAATAAAAATTTTCTTCGTTGACCAAAGTAGGAATTGACTTTAATTTTTTTATATATATACTATATATATTACTTGTTTCTCCTCATGCTTAATTTTTTTTTTTTTTTTTCCATCTCGAAGAGAAAAAAGAATTTTAACTCAGCCGAGAGAGAGTGAGAGAGATTCCTAAGAAAGAAAAAAAATAGAGAAATATTTGCTATCTCTGAAAGAGTGCCCTTGGTTTAGTGTTTGAGATGAAGAGAAGGTGGTGCATCCCTAAGCTATGCACCCACCGAAAATTCAAATTTTATTCTCGTGAAATCAATTATTTTTCTTAAATGCTTTTCACTTTTTAAAAATTTGTACGACTCGATAAAATTATTTCACTAAATGATAAGTTTTAAAAAGGAGAAGTAAGATTGATGAGGCGTATTATTTAATTTTTACTCTCTAAGTGGTAATTCTAAACTAAAAAATTGCTTCTGTCATGGCAATGGCGATATGCCGGGGCCCCCCGCGCCGTTATGAATACGCAACTGATGTCTACGGTAACCGCAATAGTTTTTCGGTAACGTTTTAAACAGTTACTTCTGTCTATTCAACATTTTTTTTTTTTTGTAAATAAAATTTATTTTTAATGGGTTTTCTTTAATTCAATCATAATTTTGTCTGGGTCAAAGCTTTAAAAGCTTTTTCTCTCATTTTAAAGAGCTCGATTGAGCTGAAATTTTCTATACGTGATTGTTTTGTTTCGGATGAAAATACGATAATTTAATTATAATTAAGAAATATTAATTGATTGAAACTAATTACTTAAAGAATTGAATTTTACTCCAAGTCGCCAAATCCGTTGTTTAATAATTTATCGTTTGCTTTAATTTTAATGACATGTAGCTTAATTGATTAACATGATGCTTAGTTGAGCTAAAAATTTTCGCGCGTATTTATTTCAGATGATAAATTTAATAAACGTCAAATAATAAGATAAATTACTAAAATTAACTATTGAATAAATTTAATTGGACTCATCGTTCCCTTTCGCTCTTAAAATTTTAGGTATAAAAAAATTATGTTACGCAAAGCGTGAAGTTTGAAAGAAAACCAATGTTAAAAAAAACTCGTTTTTTATCGGTGTAATTTCTTCCAAAACACAAACATCTCAGCGATAGAATTAAATGTGATATTTTGTACCCACAACAGCTCTCACAAACTATGTTTTCCAGCCTATAACTTGGAAAAATGCCATATGTATGGATTAACAGCTGTAAATATTATTGAAGAGCTCATTTCCATACATCTGCACCAAGTCTAACATTTTCTTGACAAATCATTACAATATAATGTCTATAAATGGAGCCTCGCTTTTCAAACCTGACAGTTATCCAACATTTTTAACAGGAAAATTATTGCGCATAAAATTTTTTACACTTTTATTACCGCCGCCTTTATTTGTGTGTACTGCATTACATTTTATTCCATAACACCGGTAAAAAACGAGTTTTTTGCTCATGGGTTTTCTTCCAAATTTCACACTTTGCGTAACATAATTTGAATTTTTTTACATTTACAAAAAGCACATTTGAAATTTTGTATTTTTATGAACTGTGAATTAAATAAATTAATTCACAGTTTCCCAGTATTTACAAAATTCCTATAACATGTATTTTCATTTCATTCCTCACAAAACAAAAAAAAACAAAACAAAAAATGTTCTGCTATTGTGCGAACCCATTTGAACCGTAAATGCAATGTAAAATGCTTTGATTATATATATTCCAAAGTTTTCCTTAGATACTGATACGTAAAATTCTCCAAATTTAACAAAATATCTCAGATAGAACTCTTTCCGCTTCATGAGTGTACATATTTCTCTAAGAAAATGTTGTGCATGCAACTCTAGAATACAAGCAAGTTTTGAACAAAGCATATATATATATTTTTTTCAAAATATCCCATTGTAGGTATGTTAGACAAATGCATTTAAAAAAAAATGACTAAAACACAATATAATCGAAATATAAATAAATACATATATTATGGTTTCTTCTGTTTCTTATGTTACACTAAGCTTCAAAAACTTCTTTCCTTGGTCAATACAGCAATATTTTACAAATAGTTTAATAAAAGTTTCACAATTCGCTTTTTAAAAATGTCGAATATACATAATTATTTATAACAAATCTCAACATTTACTAGCGATCGATTGAAATTTAAAGGCAAGAATTCCTTGCTATTACTGCGCCTGAATATTAGAAATCTTGCCAGTAGAAATTTCAGAGATAAAGCTATTTTCGAATTTGGAAATTCATATTAGATTTGAGTAGCTATTTATACTTAGAAAAAAAACCGACCCTTTATTATTAAAAATCAATTTTCAAAAAAAAAAAAAAAAAAAAAAAAAAATTCAAGCTGGCTATTTCAATATTAGTGTTTCTTCTTTATGTTTTTATTTTGAATTAATATGTCTCTAACATATTTAAAATCACTCAGATTTTGTGAAACGAAAATTAGTTAGAGAATGGCTTAAGTGTCATTTTATGTGTTTCGAACAGATGTGGAACATGCAATGCAGTAAAATTTTAAGAGATAAATTGGTTTAAAGTTTGTTATTTAAGTAATATTGTTTGATTAGGCTAGTTAAAAATCTCTTTAAGCTCAGAGAAAATGTTCTCGACATTAATGAATAAGGATGCTTTATTCAAAACTCCGAATTTACTTCCGAAGCCGGCGGAGGGCAGAATAATTAATATTAAGTCGACATCATTGTACAAAAATTGCAAGACCAATCGAACACTAAAATACAACGATTTAATGGATTTATTACATTATACATTCCATTCACATCACTAGTATTTCAGATATCTCACAATACAAATTAGAAATTAATTAATTATAAATTGCAAAATATAATTACTTTGAAAGTAGTGAATAAATGTTTGCATATATATACATAATGACTTACTAAATATAATTAAATATCCTGCCGACTTCTATCATGAATGATATTAAACGTTAGTTCAATATTAATGGATTAATGGAACAGTCTGCATACATGGCCGAAAAGATTTTTTTATTTATTCGATCAGACTTAATCGGGCTTAGCGAAACACCATAAATATCTCAGATGATCATCAGAGAGGAGTGTAAGAAAGAGAGAGGGCATTTCGCTGTGTTTTTTTATTATATAGCAGGGATTTTTCACAATGAACGTCATGGAACATGTGGGATGAATGGAGAGATTTCGAAGGAATTCAAGTGCAGGCATAAAGTCTGATAAGGATCATCCCTACAGGTCAGAAGGCGTGGGAGCTGCTTATTTTGCGAATTTTTGAGAACGCGTGATTGCATAAATTAAGTTAAAAAGGAATGGTATCAGGAAATAAGAATGAACGCTTTACTTTTAAATGAAAGAATGGGAAAAATTAGGAAAATTAAATTATTATTATTATGAGAAACTAATATAAATTAAAGTTAAATCATTACATATATGTTTATAATATACGGAAGAGAATTTTTTTTCCCATTAAATTATGCTTAGTTAAAAAAGAGTAGAAATGCTATCTCATTGTATTTTGAAAGTGGCTTAAATCTATTCATAGTTATCAAAAACGCATTATTTTTTAAACCATGTTTAATTTTCATAATTGGTAATTTTTTTCAACTTAACGAACACAAAAACATTATACTATTATAATATCAGTTACCAATATTTGGAATAATTACCGGAGTAAAAGAGTGAATGATTCTACCTGCAAGACAATACATTTGGACAAAGCCCCTGATTTTTGCCCTCCTCCTACTGGATTCCTGAGAGAACCGAGTTAGATGGTGGGAAAGAGCACAGCTGGGGGGGGGGAACCTCGAAGTGACAGTGAGTTTTTAAGGCTCCCGTCGACACGCCACCACGAATTTCCCCACTTAATGTTAATCCTATGGAGTTACGTACTTAAAGTCTCACATCTAGAATATTTATTTATTTATTTTAAATGCATGGAATAAAGTGCATTTTAAAGAGCATTAAAAAATGAAGGCTTCTGTGGAGTTACTTTTTTTTTCTGTTTTTTGCAAGTATTTTTAAATTTTTATTAAAGATCTGAAAACTTGCATCCGGTGCATTAAATTGATCATATAAATACTTTGAATAATCAGAAAAAAAAAGTAATTCCACAGAAGCCTTCATTTTTTATGCTCTTTCAAATGCATATTTTTTTAAAAAAAATTTAATTCATTTCCCTGCTTGTAATTTGTTGAGTCAGCAAACTAAGCATGGAAAGAGGGGAAAGCAATATTAAAAGTCCCGCCTCAATGCGCAAGGATACATGGTAAAGACACTTTCACAAAAGGAGATTTACAACCCTTCGGAGGGAAGTCAGCGGATTCCTGGGAATTTGTAAGTGATCTTAGGATCCCCCCCCCTAGTTGCGTAATATCCGTTGAAAGTTTGTCTAGCTTGCTATACAGATATCTATGTGGTATTTCACAGAATTTAAAAAGTAAGCTTCATTCACGATTTCTTAAAAATAGAAGTAATCCTTCGTTTTTTACGCTATTTTTACTGGGTATTTAAAAAAAACACTATACAAATTACTTTATTAATTATTAAAATGAACAATAGATATATTAGATACGTTATTTAGAGAGAGAGAGAAAGAAGAAATTTGCTTTTTTTTAATTTTTTTTTTATTATTATAACTAAAGGAAAAATTTTCAAATTTTTATGATAAAATTGAATGCATATCAACATAAATCATGTGCGTGACCATTTATTACTATTTTTTCAAAACTCCATTTGTAGGAATCAGATTAAAATATATCGAGTTTTTATGATTAAATGAAGAATACAGAGAAAAAATTTATTGCATTAATTTTTTTTCTGATTCTTATATATGTGAACAATTTTACATGGCTAATACATTTCTCAAGAACGGAAACATTATTTTACTGCTTTGAAACAGCATATGGAGTAGCCCAGAGGTTCCCAAACTTTTTTTTTTCTTGTGGACCACTTTCAAAGTCTTACTATTTTCGGTAGACCCCCTGCTGCTACATTTCTACTGTATTCCCAAAAAAATATCACCCTAAATTGGGGGTGTTAAGAAGAAGAAAAAAGAAGTAGCACATTTTCTTGTGTCCTATTTATTAAAATAATACTTGTGGTTATATGTGCGTAAATAAGTATTTTTAAACAAAAAAGTACCTAGGTACCTAAAGTTTAATCTTCCCTGGCTTTTTGTTCTTTTATAGAAGTTTTGAATAATCTATAGTATTTAATTTTTACTACATAACTACCTACTATACTCAAATAGTAAAACAAATATAATATGATTGATAAATTACAATATACAATAAAAATATGTATAACAAATAGGCAGATACTTACTTTTTCCGGCACTGCAAACACTGACAGCGATTCACTCACAGTCACACTTTTATGTTCAAAATCCCGGAAACAAATGAGTAACGTTTTGTTCTTGGTATTCGTATTTATACTAATGTAGATTGCATTTGCAATGTCGCATTTAATCCCTTTGCAGGTCTAAAGAAGCATCCCGGACGAACGGGCACACGGGCGGCACTTTGCAAGTCTCGACGTGGTGTACATTTGTACTATATCTATTGTTCTATTCAATTCTGTGTTTGAACTGAGTCTCAAATATTTTTGAGTACCTACCTAGTGAATGATGCTACCTGCCTACGTTGATAGGTAAATCGAAGCCAAAATTTTTTTTTTTTTTTTAATGAAAACCAGAAAATTTTTCGTGGACCCCCGTGTGGTCTCCTATGGACCCCTGGGGGTCCACCTGGACCACTTTGGCAACCTATAGAGTAGCCGAATGGTTATGCTCGCTATTTTGTGGCTAGTGATGTTTTAGTGGCAACGAGGGTTCGAGGCCTATTTTCCTAGAACCGCCACCGTGTTTCAAATTTAAAAAACAATAAGTAGCTCGCATGTTTCTTCCAATTGCGACACTAATAAATATTCAATCCTTACGAATTTTGTTTTAAGATTTTGACCTCGAATTAGCTTTCCTACCCTTCATTATCTTATTAAGAAGTTTGTGTCGTGATGGAAAAAAAAAAAGATGCAGGAATAATTTTGCTAATTTGAGTAGGATAAAGCTTTGATATCCTATTTTTTCAACACTGATCAAGAGGTTCCTTCAAGAAAACGATAAGCTCAAAGAGTTCCCAAAGTGTAAAAGATTGAATACACCTGTTATAGATAATTGTTTCACTCAAAACAAAAATTGAGTTAAGGTAATGATTTTAAAACTTTTGTTTTTAATATGAGAGTAATCCAAATAAAATCTTGTAAAAAAAGTAAATGAAAAGTGTGTGTGTATATATATATATTAATAGAAATATATATATATATAGTTTTTATTAATTTCGTTCTAAAAAGCAACACGAGAGTTATAGAAATATTTAAAAAATGTATATTACAATCTGTACCTTTTAGTTATAAAAATCAAACTCTTAATAAAAGCATGTACTTTGATATAAATTTTCTTTCCTATTGGGGCAATTAGAATTGGCTGCAATATTATCAACAGAATTTTAATAATTATTTCACTTAATACAACCACATACTGACAATACAGCAATTTGTTCTGACTTGGTACCGTCTTTTTAGCCACCCAAGGGGCTATTGTTTCAGTTGGGTCAATTTTGGCGAACCAGATGACTTTTCGCGTACGAAATCACTTTATAGTTTTTAATTGTTTGTTTCAATTTTAATTACATTTATCTTAAATATATTCAATTTAATAATTTACTGGTTCCTTTAATTTTAATATCGGAAAAGTTTACTATTGTCCATTTCTCGATATTTCATCGTTTACTTTAATTCTAATAGTTAATTGAGTAATTTAATAATAATTACAAAAAAAACCCCGCACTTTGGCCTTCTGAGTGTACCGTAGGTGAACTTTATCAATCAATTCAACTTTATCATTTCCAATATTTTTCCCCACATGATTTGGGCATTAATGGTCAGTTAACACATCGATCAATAACTCCCGAGACTAACCCAGAGATGGCGCTCGTAGTAAACCAGTAACCAGGTCTTTCTAGAGTACTAACCTTTGCTTGAAACGTGTCAAAATTTTAAGTCGATCGGACCAGGAAAAAGGTTTTTTGAAGTGAAGTGAAAAAGGTTTTTTCCAAGTGGGTGCCGCGATTGCTTTCGATGGAGCAACGAGTCGATGATTCAGAAAGCTGTTTATCGCTATTTACTCGCAACAAAAAAGATTTCTTGCGAAAAAAAAAAAAAAAAAAATTTTTTTTTTGGGGGGAGAAAAAAAAAATATGGAAAAGCGTTGGAACGATTGTATCACCCTAAAAGGTGATTAAAAAAAGGTGTTATGTTGATGAATAAAAAAAAATTTTGCAAAAAAAATGTTATTTTCAATGTTAGACTCGGGAGTTATTGATCGATGTGTTATATAACTCTATTGAGTACAACTGTAACACATTACTTCGATTATTTAAATGATTGTTGCGGATAAGAGTTGTACATATTGAAATTTTTTAATTTCTTAACGATTCCTCTTACTTAAAATGGAGCGAAGTTTAATTCCTTATTCTTTTCTGTTTTTCCTTGAGAGAAAGAAAAAAATACATAAATTTAAATGGAAAATTCCGCTTGATTAAGGAATCTATTCTTATTTAGGACATGAAATTCGCTATATAGGTGGGTAAGGGTTGTAGCTTAGGTGGTAAAGAACTCGTCAAAAAATGCGAGGGGTTACTCGATCGGTATCCAACCTCTATTTTTGTTCGCTAATACTTAGTCTTAAACAATATACTTCGGTTGTTTTTGAGATCCAATATAATTAAAATATATATTTTAAACGCTTTTGTTATTAATTAACGTAATAAATTACATTTACTATTAAAATTTGACATATTTGAATATTTGTCAAAGAAAATGCAACTACACAAGCAAAGGTATTACTTGTTGCATATCACGGCAGTTATTTATTTCTAATGCGAAGGCGATAATTATTTTAAAGCATATGTTATCTAAAACAAATTCGCAACTTTGAAAAAAAGTTTAAAATTAATATGAGTGGCTAAGAAGCCAATTAAGTGAATGAGTGGCTAAGAAGCCAATTAAGTGAATGAGTGGCTAAGAAGTTAAGACAAGAGGGGGGGGGTGATTTAAAAAATTAATGCTTTCTAATACATTGGCTTTTAAAATATTTGGTTTATTAATTTGATCAGCAAAGTTTATAAGTGTTGCATTTGCATCGGCACTTAGAAGAATAATATTTAAATTTAGAACTTCCTTTTAAATGCTTGATGCTCAGATTCTTTGACCCGTAAAATATGATTTATGGCTTTTAGGCAAATAAATAACTCAAAAGAAGGATTATTTTCACTGAATACAACAATAAACTTTATTCGCTCATCTTCACAAATTCTAACTACAAAAATACAGCGCGCCGGCGAATCTACTCTAAATTCTATTTACAAGTTGAGTAGTTCGCAGCTTCTTCTCGCGAACGCGACAATAAGGTTTATTTTTCTCCAAACGTTAGGGTTTACAATAAAACAAGATTTGTAGAAGAAAAGCTCATAAAAGCGTATGTATTAGGACAACAGAAGTACATCTTTAAATCTTTAGAACTTTCACCTTTGGGTAGTAGAAAAGATAATAAATTTATGTAAAAATAGTACAATAACGTTTGTTGTCATAAGTTTTCCTGTTTTTTTTCAACATAATTAACATTTTCCGAGGTATCCAAATGTAAATTTTGATCTCCGTGTGTTGATGCTAATGTCTTGTAAATGTAGCGTTTTATGAGAGGCATATACTTTAATAAATTCGCATGCTTTCTTTCATTTCGTTCGAAATTGTTCTACCTTTACGATACAATAATGGTTGATCAGTATTTTTTTTTTTTTTTTTTAAGATTGCTGGTCTACCTACTTTTTTTTTTTTATCAGTTATACGAAAGGTATCCCTCGAGAAAATCATATTAGCCACCAAACAAGCTACAATTTCAAACAACGACAAAATGGTCACGTGAACACTTTTCAACCGAAGTTTTTTACAGGTTTAAAACAGAACATACATAAACTTTATTCATTTTATGGCAGTTATAATTTTATTTAGTTGAAAATCTTTTTTTTTTTTTTTTTTTTTTTTTTAATTTAATAATAATTTATCGTTTGTTTTCATTTTAATATTGGAAAAGAATATTATTGCCCACTTCAAAAAATATTTTTACTCTAATTCAAATATTTACTTGACTAATTCAATATTATTATTATTTTTTTTAAATGAAAAAATTTCGCATCTATGGTCGTTAAATCTATTCTTTGCAAAACTTTACATACAACAATTTTTTTTATCAGAAATTTTAGTGATTCAGTTTTTAACTTTTGAAGTGGTGGTTTTTTTTTTCTTGCAATTTCGAATTATGCGATATCAGTCACCAGGACTATAAATATTCTGATTTCTTTTTTTATGAGCTTCTTTGACTGCAAAAGCAGCATCCTTAGAAAATTCTCAAAAAAGTGTGTTTCGATGATACAAACACACATGGAAGGAAGAATTTAATTCTTATTTAAAAAAAAAAGTAATGAAAAAAAAATACTTTAAGGAAATGGACATATTCACAATGCATCTGAAATCATTATACAATACATTCAGAAACTATAAAAAAGAATGAATTTCTGACGCCTAGATTAAATGGAATAACGATTTATAAATATTTTAGTAACTGAAAAGAATATTATTTACTCAATAACAATTAACAAAATTCTGAATATATATATATATATATATATATATATATTCAGAATTTTGTTAATTTCAAATCCACCACACAACAATAGGTCCACAAAGTCGGCTTGTTAGTGGTCTAGCCGTGAAGAATCTATTTATTTACATTTACACAGCTTACATTTTTACTCACTCTCTGGACCGTTATACTCCTTTACCATAC
>BMAW01049466.1:0-20557 GCA_019974015.1 Nephila pilipes
TACAATTCGGTATTTTCTGTCTACCTCTCCACACATACTCTGGTACCGTTAATGTAACTATTTTCAGCTGTATCAAAAAAAAATTAAAAAAAAAAAAAGTTTTAAGATTTTGTTCTTACAAATATTACTTGCATACGCTACAGATTTGACTATATATCGTCAGTAAAAAGCAGCTGGAAACTTTATTTTCCATTAGAAAGAATTTCATTACCGACTGGATTTCATTCTTATTTTGGTGGTGATCAAGTTTAAAATTTATAATATTATCAACATTAAATTATTACACTTAATTTAATTTGTCCAAGAGAAATGTAATTTCCTTAGTTTTTAATAATAGCTTTTTAAAGTTGAAATATTCTTTTTGTAAATACCTTGTATAATGATAAAATGATTAAATGGAAAATATTTTTGTAGGGAGAGTAGTGCTGGATTTAATAGATATGGTGAACATCGTTAAAATTTCCCTTACATGTTGAGTAGAGAGTTTTTAATTGAAAATAAGAAGACTTTGTGAAAAACAAAAACGACATTTGAGGTAATTTGTACAAATATCTTCATAATACTTCATTTACATTGAAGGAATCCTGAAAAATGTTGGAATGTAAAACTCCTTTGAATATTCTCGCATCACTACACGGAAACAAATTTTGTAAAGAATAAATCATTGAAAACTTTTTTCTTGTAATCTATTAAAAAAATTATTATAATTGTAACGTTGAGAGCACAGAATATATTTAAATAATAATACTTTATAATATTACAAGAAATTTTGCTGTCAAAAAATGTTACTTACCTTTTCTTGTTCTTCAGTGCGTCTGTCATGAAAAATATTTAATATTCTCCATCATACTTAAAAACTAAAATATTTCAGATGTAGCTTAAATTTGAGTTAGTTACTAAACTATTGTCAAGTACTTATTTCTTCGTTAAGGCCTATTTTCCCAGTCAGATGCTACTATTGGGAATTTTTTTCTTTCTTTTTTTTTTTCTTTTCTTTTTTTTTTTAATTTGACGTCCTACTGACATTTATTGTAAATAACATAGTCCAAATTATTCTAACGAAGTAGAGGGTAAAGTTAAGGATACTACGTCATACGGTTGAAAATAACATACTGAATTTAAGATTATTCCGTTTTTGTGACATTTATATTATAAAATTATTAATTAATTATGTATTGAAATTATAAAAAAAATTGAAGTTATTAAAATTAAAGTTTTTTATAAAGTATGGAATTTTTGTGTGCTTAATAATGGTATTTTAATTATTTTATGGAACTATAAAAGTATTTGTTTTGTCAAAAGTTTTTCTTTGCCTTTGAGTTGAATATGGATATGATTGTTCATATATATTTGTATTTAGGTACCATTTTTAAAAATAGTATTCCATGAATATTTAAAGTATTTTATTCGTCATATATAAACCAATGCACCTAAAATAGTGAACCAATTTCTTCAATGATGTCATTGTATATTTTCTATGAAAAATTATAGAATTTTTTTAATTTAGGAAATTTTAATTGTTTTTCTTTTTCTCATCTATTTTTTTTTTTTTTTTGAAGTTTAGATATTACTTATAGAAGAAAATTATTTTTGATTCCCTGTATGCATAACTAACCCTTATAAAAACATAACAATGTTGAACCACATTGTATAATAGTTTTCTTTAAATTTGTACCTAAATGCAATTATACCTTACAAATCAAGTTCATGTTCAACTAAGAGATGAAAAAACTATTTTTGAAAGAAAAAAAAATACTTTTATAATTCTATAGAATGATTAAAATACCATTATTACTCACACACAAAATTTAAACTCTACTATTAATATAAAAATATATGCATCACAAAAATAAGGCGTCTTTGGTAAGGAATTCTACAATTCCTCTATGTCCTGATATCCTTAACCTAAAGATTACTTAGAACAATAATAAGAACAACCGTTTAATAAGAGATATAAAATTAATCATATGATGCATTGCACACAAAAAACTTTAAGTTAAATAAATATTATTATTTTTACTTTAGGCGTATCTGAAAAACATAAATGCTAAAATCAAAATGTTCCTTTGAAATGTAGGGGGAATTAAAATCGTGAATAACTTATTACAATTTGACCGTTTTTCTTTCTTCAGTAGAATTTTACTTCATACGACTTCCTTTTCACGAAACATTCCATTTTTTCATGACCCTTTTTACTTTAAAATGGAAAGAAATAGAATGTGATTTTTTTCATTTTATATAAAGATAGTATAAAATGAAATATTATTTTCTGGAAGGAAAATTTATTTTTTTAATTTTTCAAAATAAGTAATTTTACGGAGATCTATGATGGGTTTATTATTGTTTTTTGGTTCTAAAAATTATGAGTGATGAATGATAATAATTCTGAGCAGTGAATAGGAAACAGATTGTGCATCACGAAGGCTGTAATTTTGAATTTACGTATAATTAAATACATCCGAGCAGAAAAACAAATACTGAATTGCATAGTTCAGTTAAATTCTTTGATTCAGCATGTCATAATAATTAGAAAAGGTATGATATAAGAGATGAATAAAGTAGAAGTAATTCGGTAGAATGATGTTTGTTAGAGAATATGTCGAAAACGTAATGAACAGAACCATTTCTGTTAACAAGCCTTACAAATGCATGGAAATGTCACTGACAAATATTACTTCACCCCATTTCCTCGAGAAAAGATTGTTGATAGGTATCTTGGAAGAAAGAAATAAAACTGATTGTTGCAGACACGCTTACACAAATCAGCAAAGGATTTGCTTGAAAACAAAATAAATATGAAAGAAATCATTTTCGCATTTCATTTTTAAAGCAAAAGATATAAACTGCTATGTATGATATTGAGTTAAATGTTTCAGGATTCACAATTATTTTGATCATTATTTAAATATAAAATGACTGTATGTAAAGCAAGAAGTCCTAGTATAAATTGAAAGAAATTACCTCCCCATAATTACAGAGAATCATTCATTATTACAGAGAAAGAAATTAACTCACCCAAAATCGACCATCATCATTGAGTTAATTATCATTGTTTTATTATAAGTAGGAAATAGTAGATGAATATTAAAAGATATTAGACTAATAAATAATAATAAAGCATCATTCTGAATTAATTAATCATGTTGAGAATATGAGCATATCTGTTGCATACCATAGAATATACCAAATACATAATACGAACATAGAAGAGCTGAGAATTTGAGCACATCTGCGAAATCAACCCTAAATATTAAATCTAATCATTCTAAATATTGCGTCAAATATGATTTCAATACAATTTGAATCAACGTTTGTGACCCGAAATAAATAACAACATTAAGTGACGAAGATATTTATAATATTGTATCATGAGGGTATTCTTTACATGATGAATTCTAGCAAGAAAAACCATTTTTTGTAATTTGATTTTAAAAAAAGGCTTTTGAACCAATTGGATCAATATTGTGCGAACAAGAGATAGAGCTTCTCTGCAACGGTTCTCTTATGAAGGAAAAGAGAGATTTACAGAGATTTCAAGAGATCTCATTATTTCGCCAAGGAAAGTTCAAGCAATAATATTTAACCTTAGCAATGGATTTGTTGACAATTTTGGTGAACTGGCGAGATTCTTCGTAACATGACGATAAATAAAGGTTCCTGAAAGTGCTAGAAACTAGGCGAAAACTCAAAAGGGAAGAAAATTTAGAACTTTCCCTATAGTTTTCCTGTGACGTCACATCTCTACGGAATAGGCATAAAAACGCCCAGGGACTGAGAGAGAGGAGTCAAATCGACTTGGATGTCGATCTGCCGAGTGAATTTGAGGAAACGACTTGAACCGGTCGGGATCCATGGGAGTTTAACTAAATCGCTAAGGAAGTGCAGGGTTTCATGACGGAGATCTGTTTAAAGTGTGAACTAATAAGCTGGCGAGGTGAATGTTGCTAATACTACTGTGACTTTCATTACAAGAGCTGTTTTATTTCTGTATCAGTGTCACTAATCTGTACAAGAACTTTATTTTCTGTTTGTATTGTTACTGTTAAAGTTCTGCTACCTGTGTGTCGTCCTGAATATTTGCAAATAAAGTGCAATTTGCCATAATCCTCCATGTTGGACTGATTTCACTTGTTATACAATCAGAATTCTTTTAACAATATATTCGTGTAATACATTTGGCAAAGAAGACATCTCTTCAAATATGAAACCCAAGAATAACAGATATATTTCTTAACAGATATAAATTTGGAAATATATAAGAGAATATACTGGCAAAGAAATTGTGTCTTATCTTGTAGAAACAATAAATGAATTTTGATGATCGGAAGGATTAGAATATATATAAAAGCATTTAGAATGAGATCTCAGCTGAGATCTAATTTTTAAATAATATATGTTCTTTTCGCGTTCTTCTGATCTTCTATTATAATAGGAATTTACTCTTCCAACAGAGCTTATAAAATCTAACATATAACATCTGAGTTTAAATTCGTTATTTAATTCAATATGCTTCTGTGTCTTTATCTTCCTCCTTAGATTTAAATTATAAAAAAGTCGATCGTCATACATAAATATAATGTATGACATTAGTTTTATCATTACTTAGATTATTAGTAAGGGGTATTTTCGAATTAAAATTAGATCATTTCTTATTTGAAACTGAAATCATTTTGCAGGAAAAATACATTTTAATTCTGCAAAAACCAGCAATATTATTTGTAATTTTAGTTTTAATTCTTTATTTAATGTTTACGTGAATATATTCTGCAGTTAATCTTCTTCAAATATTCTACGCCTTATATGGAAACAGTGCTATGCAAACTTACGTTGTACTTTTTCATTCGAATTCTACATTATTTCGTTTTCATATTGAAGAATAATTGTATTTGAAATTTTCCACTACAATTCCGCCACCCATGATGTCACTAAAGACCTGCTGTGTGGTGGGATAGTTGCACATTAAATCTAGACGGCTTCTTAAATCCTCTCAATGGCAAGGTGTGAAAGTTTCGAGAGGAAGATGCCAGCTCATGTGTCTTCCTTGTTACTTGACCGAAATTTAAACTGGCGAGTTGTGCTTCTCAATGTGACGTTAATAAAATAAAACAACACAAACCGTAAATAAATAAAATATAATTTTCAGAAAGTTGAACTACTAATGTTATATATCTAATACAGACATTTTTTCAGAGCAATAAAAAGAATTTCCAGCACATTTTTAGGAAAATAAGCGGAGATTTTTAGAAAATTCTGAGAAAATTTTTTTAAAAAAATATTTTAGGTAAAAAAAAAGAAAAAAAATTCACAACTATTTTCCATTGTTTTTAATATTTTATGACACTTTTCTTACTATAACATTTAAGAGACATTTGTCTGATCTTAATATAAAAAATATCAGACATTTTAATATACATTCTGATAGAGCAAAATCCTTCGATAGAAAAGTTCAAAAGGCAGTTTATGGGAATGGTTTATGGATCTCGAAGGATACAAATTTGGATCATCGTCTATTAGAGAAGAAGCGTAGAAAATAATACTGAAGGACTTTAATTTCGTTAAAATCCCAGCCTCATAATGGCATTGTAATATGGTGACTTTGGAAATGTGCGGTGAATACTATTACCTTCATCGTGATTCCTAATTGCTAAGTATATTACTCGTAGGCAATTGCTCAAACGTACAGTGAAGTTAAGGTAACTAGAACCAGACAAATTATTATTAACCAATCACTGAGCAATTTGCCTGATAATATTCAAATAATTCAATGGCTTTACGAGGCCGTTATCGAAACCCTCGTTTAAATCTATGAATTATACATTATTGCATCACGAAGTCTGTGCTTTATGTATTATGATTGATTGTAATTATTTTCGCTGACACAACTTCAATTTATCTATACAACCAATTCTGTTTTTACCCGAACTTCTTTTACATGATTTTGATTTAACGAGAATTAGAAAAAAAATTAATTCTCATTTTACACGACTTATTTCGATTCAACACGATCGATTGTATGAAAAAAAATTGTTTTGATTTTAATTTTGTAATTGTTACATTGGAGACGAGGAATGTAATGTGATTTCCATTTGTGAGAATTCCTCAAATTTCATAACTCATTAGGGAGTTCTTATTTCTTTGTCTGCATTTTGAATTTGGTTTTCAAAGTGGAAACATCTGCGAAATATGTTTTAATTTGACTGAAACACTTCAGACATTTTTAAACAAGTTTTTGAAAGGAATTATTTAAGCAAATCGTTCCCCCTCAACACGAAGTACGTTGAGAATGATCGAGCCAAAGATTAAATCTTTTTTTTTCCTACGTTTTGATTATATGCACAACGAAGAATTGGACATATGTATTTATTAATTATGCGCAAATGTCCATAAATGGTAAGCTGTTGTTTTGAAACTTTTATTTTATTAATTATAACTGAAATAATGTTCGGTAACCCTTACATAATGCAGAATTCACCTATAATGAAAAAAAAGTTATTATATTATTTTTGCTGAGTTCTCAATTTTCCATAGGTGAAATGCATGTTTTTACACAAATTATTCACACGTATTCTTCGGAAACATATTTATCGAATAAAAACAGAATTAGGTGTATTTCTTTATTGTTATTGTTTGATTTAAAACACATTTTAAATTATTCCGAAATAAATCCTGTTTGCTTGGGAAGAAGCAAGAAAAATTTAAAAAAAGGAAAGATTTCCTCACACACTATAAGTTTTATCATTGTAGGTTACATTGGTATACTGCTAATAACATTAATTTTAAGTAACTATTCTTTATGTAATTTATGTGTTAGAAATTACAGTAAATGTAACCTCTACGCAATTTACTTTAATATCATTTCAAAAAATAAAAAAATCAAAATAAATAAACTACAAAAGTTCAAGTGCATATTTTTGGTTTTAGGGATGTCAAACATGCCTGTTGAAAATGAATGAAGAATTTAAAATTGAAGCCTTAAACTGTTAAACAATAGCCAAATATAGCCCAAAGTACTTTACAAAACTTAGAAGAACTTTCTTCCCTAAATATATTTATCGGAAACTTCGAATGCAAAAGTTTGTTTATTCACACACAATTTCGTGATGTTTTCCATCGATGCAACATGGCTGTACATGAGCAACTCACTTCACTACGGATATAACTTATATTTTAAATTTCCATAACTTAAGAAGTTCTTAACGGACTATTGAGTTTTCTTTTATCAAAGTGTACTCGAGATACTTCAGAGTCTTATATTCTTTTTAAAAGTTATTTCTTCATTTGTCTGATGGACTTTAATTTCCATAGAAAGTCAGAATTATTAATAATTCTCTCTCTCTATATATATATATATGCTTATGTAAATATTGTTGTAAATTAAACAAATTAATGTTGATTTTTTTCAAGAAGAAGTAGATTCAAGTAACCTGCCGTATACAGAAGAATCTTCCTGCTCAAATAACATCAGAATTAATTTTATTCAGATATCTTGCTTTTTCTTAACTATAACTACAACTTCAATTGATACATTTATGTAACAATATATTAATATATTTATATTTTTCAGCAGAAAATAAAAGAAGAAACATTATCACAATCCCAGTTTCCTTGAAAATTTCATAATCAAAATGTTAATGTTATCATAATTAAATGTTTTTGTTGTTGTACAAAGAGGAATTGTGATGTTGGTCTGTTCGCAATTTTCTGGTTATTAACCATGGGGACTTTTATAATTTTGCATTGCATAAAATTACAATTTCTTCCCAAAACCAAAATGAAAAACTGGATTACTTTAATTAGAGGAAAAGAGAAGTGAAGTGATTTAGATATAATTATACATAAACGATATACAATTAAGGGAAAATGAAGAAAGATATAATAATTACTTGCTTTCAAATAATTGTTACTTAGATTAGAATCCTTCTGTTAGGATTGAAGAGAGTTCCAGTAAAAGTATTTAGCTAGTAGTTATTGTGTAAGGAATAGTTGTAAAATTGTGAGAACAAGAGAGAGAGACTGGTGAAACAGATTTCTTATTTAAATTCTAAATTAAAAATGATATTAGGTTTACGTACTAGCGAAAGGTATCATAGACAAATATATATTTTGCAGAGATAATAAATAAAGAAGATATTTCGTTCCTTCATGTCTTCAATAGAAATTAGTGGATTTTGATATTACTATATTAGATTGAAGTATGCACAAGAGACAAATAATGATGGAAACTTTTAAAAATTATATACGCATGAGCAAAGAAAAAATAAATTTTATTACAACTCTAACTTTTCAAAATACCGTTAAATCTTAGATCTTTTGGCCACTGTTGGGAATACTCTTAAAACCGATAGATGGGTCTGAAAACCATATTATCTAAAAATATAGGAAAGCATTTGGATAAAATTTATACTGCATATCAATTGATCCTTATTAATATATTGTAGTGTTCATTACAACTGACACAAAAATCATTAAAATATCAGTCGCGTTGAGTCAAAATAACACAATTCTATAAATTATTTTGATGAGTTTGTGACAAATGTTCTTATCACATTTCAAAAGTTCCGTTCGGGACTGACGGGTTGAAAATAACGGTTTCTAAAAGGTCTTATTCAGCGATTAGCCTAGTAAATTTTATTGCATATTTAAATGGCAGAGCACACTGTGCAGTAATTTGTACCCGTAATAGTAAAAGAAGCTATTTACAAATTTATGTGACGCTGTTTTGTACATCTACTTACACAGACTGAAATGAAAACGCATAAATATTACATAAGACACTTCTAGCACATGTGTGAAATGAAGTCTACAACCAAAATTTCAGAGAACAGGATCAGACATAACCACACATATTAATGTTGATTTGTTTAGTTTCAGAAAGCCGTAAATGGAACTAACCCGTAATTTGTGAAATTCGATTTATCCCAGGATATAGTACAGTTTTATTTACTTTGAAAAATAATCGGGACAGAATTTAATTTTTATTTATTATCTTTCTTAAGACTTTTCTACATAGTCAACATCCAGCTTTATTCTTTTCTCTTATCGTTTCGTGATCTTTCGAAAGCCGTTAGTGTAGAACTCACCAGATTAAACTTTATCTTCTCTAAACTGAGAATTACTTCAAAGTACGTCTTCTTGCTTGAAGCCAAACAAATCAACATAAATAGTAGTAATTTGAAAAATTATGTAGATAAAGTTTAGTGAATATGAAGAGAAAGTTTTACGAAGATATCTCGATCATTTCTCAGTAATATATAAGATTTTAAGATAGCTTCTCAAATGCTTTAGATTTTTTTACTCTTTTGAGTTTAGCTTTGAAAGAATCTTTCCCATCGTATGGTTTTAGTTATTTGAAATAAATCTTCATATATCTAATTCCCTTTCGAAATTTCTAATATGTTCTAGTTAAAATTTCATTTGTTTCCTATACAGACAACCAATCCAACGATCCTTGGATTAATCCCGTGCGATTTGAAGAGACTGAAATCCCTCTTCGCAGAAAAGAAAGCCGACAGTTTATGGTCGTATCATCCTCTAAATCTCTTCAACACGATTCCCAAAGTGGATGACTAAAAAATAGCGAAGATAAATGTAAAAAGAACGTTTTCGAGCTTTACGGAGAAAAAGTAAAGTTTGCAGAGACAAAAAAAAAGAGTTTTTCTTTAAAAAAATGTATTAACGATCGATAATTTCAGATATATTGCTAAGCAAAATGGTTAATGTTAAAAAAATTGTTATTTCTGCTATTATAAAATGTTTGTTTTTCTAAAATTAGAAACAAAAGAATAAGTTTATTGATATTATAGTGAGAATTTCCCACAAGCATTGTATGCGCATTTCTAAATATCTTTTAAATCCACAAAAAGAAAAACAGTTGAATAATGTCATAAATATTTAAAGTGACATTTTTATAATCATTTTCATTCCGGCACCTTTTCGAACACTTTAAACTGTAAAGCATTTTTAGAATAAGATCTTTAAAAAAGCTTTTGAGGTTTAGTATCAAGTCAAATAAAGAAAGGCTGATTTTCAAAATATTTTATTGAAAGAACAAAGTACAATTATAGATATTTGTTAACATTCTATCATATAAAAGACACGATCTTTTACAATCTTCAAATTGAAGATTATAAGAGAGTTATTTTATATATTGAGTAATATCTTGAGTTTATTTATATGATGAATTTAATATTGAAATTTGTATTTTTTTAAAGAATCTCTTTTATGAACTTTCATTAAAATGTTTATTAACAAAACTGTGATTTGCGCTCTATAAAAGCAATATTTAGGAACATTTAATGCATTTAATAAATTAAAATATTAGCAACAAATAGAAATGCCTTCACTAAAAATGAAAGTTTTATGTATACTCGTACTTTATGCAATACAAAAGAATTTTATTTAAAATTCATTTATTTTAAAAATGACACATTTTCAATGCGTGAAAAAGTCTCTGACCGAACACTCAAATTATTAGTTAAACCAGATTACTAGGAATCGCACAACAAGATGAGGATAAATCTCCAGAAGTTTTGACACATAATATATAATTACGAGTTTAAAAAAAATTGTAAGCTACAACTAGTATCTTTTGATGTATCGTATCTGATATTGAATATTTTTTATTATTTTATTATTTTAAACTAAATATTTTAACATAGAACAAATAATATTTACACTACTCAAAAACAACAATAACAATATAAACACCAATGTGTTTACAGCTCAACTGAACAAATTATTCATTAAAAATACTGAAGACCATAAACAATGATAATGATAAAAGCTTGCATGAGCCCCACTCTGAATTCAATAAATGATAAATTTGAACCAATACTATCCATAATTAAAGTCACCTGTTTTAACGTTTAAAAGTATAGAATATTGATAATGATATTTAATATTCAAGAAACTAAATAATTTTTTATAAGGGCATATTTTTCTACATATATAAATCATTGTAATATTTTTAAGTTGTCCAATTTACTACACTGTCATATGTGTCCATTTTAGTGCATTTGATATATGTCTAGAAATTGAATGCAAATCAAACTTCAATATACAAGCAAGCGAAAAGCTTTCATATGTATTCATTTTTATGGCAGATCATTACTCAATACATACCAGTCAAATTAAAAATAAAACATTTGAGTTTGAAATTTAAAAAAAATAAATTCATGATTCTTTTAAAAAAAAGACTTTATATTAAAACAATTCATGGAATACAAAATGAATCAGAAAAGAACTTAATAAAACGTAATGCCTTGTCTATAGTGTTTTTTTAATTTTTAAAATAAAATGTAGTTGATAGTGTTATTCCTCTTTTTTACCATTCATATGCATGTAATTTTGTGAAATTCATTCTGCTATATATTACTACGATCACTATCACTCGTAGAAACTCTAGATCTCGTCTACCACCTGAAAAGCATATACTCAACGTTAGTGCCCCTCGACCTCTGTCATCTAAATTTTGCTTTGCTTATATACTTTCCTATATAACCCATTTCACTTTATTTCTACCTGCCTCTAATTTGCCTAATCACATTTCATTTTCGTTGGAAAGAAATTGTTGTTTGCAGCAATCGATCTCAATTAAAGTCCCCAAGGTAAGTGAAGAGAAAACCGAGAATAGCCCAACGCCACAAGGCAATACAAGTGTTTATACATAACAGTTGTAAGTGCTCCCTCTCCATAAAGAGAGTATTCTAGACTGATTATATCCAAAAATCGTGTGGTCCAGGCAATCTATTCACTATGTGCATTGTAGGCCAAACCTCTCTCTTTCAAGGTGAATGTACAAGTGGCTCGCGGCTTACTCTCATAATGCTTGCCACCTGTTAAAGATCAAACTTTATACAAATTGTCATGCACATGCAAAAACAAATTGTGACTTTTTTGATATTACTGTATAAGATGTTCACGATGCAGTCGTTCAGCTGCTATTGTATTGTCAGTAGCCAATCTTTATATTAAATGCATGTCTGCCAACTGTTCGTTCGTAAAGCATTGTATGAACACGTTGGCCAACGGTCAGAGACAAGAAATCAGGTATTTCTCATTGAGCTTTCTCTTGAACAGTACCATTTATCGACGTAAGACGACGCTTTTGATCATGGCTTGTTATTTTATTCTCAGTTCTGCTTATGTATCCTACCTCCCTTTGAAAACTACCATTTTTTTATGAAACACTCTATACATACATATTTGTGCATAAAATTTCTATTCGACTGAAAGCACTGCGAAATTAAAAGAATATAAAACTATAAATGTCTTTTGTGCCACCCATTTTCTATAAAGAAATAAAATGAATTATGTTTTATTATTTTATGATGGAAGAATTTTGAGAGAAAAGATGTTCAGATAGGAGTTAATAAAATGCGTTGAGAAAAATAACTCCTATGAAAACACGGAATGTCGGAAAGAAATTTCCAAATAACTTCAGAATGGAAGACAAAATAAAAAGTGACAATTCCTAGACATATTGCTAACCATTTTGTTGGCATTTTTTATTTCGATAGTATGACTTTCATATATTTTAAGAAATTCAAAAGTTTCTTCGTTATAAATATTTCTGTGTGTTTTCCTTTGTATTCTGTTCTAGCAAAGTCATATACCATATTAAAAAAAAATCAGGAAGATTTTTTTTAGAAATTTTTAAAATACGAAATGAATTCCATTTTGTTTCCATTAGTTTAAAACAAATCTTATTTCCACGTATAATTTAAACAAACTCAGTTGATTTTTAAAAGAAAAAAAATCGAACTAATATTGTTTAATTTAAAGGCTTAAATTAATTAAATTTTACTTAGCATTATAAAGTGTTAAACGAATAATGAAATCCAATTAACAGGGAAAGAAGAATACTTCTTAAAAATATAATCTTACTTTTTGTTACATCCAATCCATAGAAAAACGAGGATATCACGTACTTGATTTTTCAATAAAATAATATTAATGAAAAATAACTATTTTTTAGGAAAGGAAGAAAATACTTATAAGAAAATTTCTTCTCTTGGATTTTAAATTGAAATGCTATTAATATCTTAAGAAGACTAAATAAAGAAGTTTTTTGTAGTATTTGAAAAACAGAATTAAAAAACAATGCAAAAAGAATACTTTAAATTATCACTGAAAGCCAGTGGACTCTTTTAATATATTCTAACATGTTGCTCTTTGAGAAAAGGACATCAACGAAAATGCGTGGGCATAAAATAAAGGATGCATTATGTTCCGTTCAAAAAATTACTTTATTGTCATTCTATTAATTACATTTAGTTGGCTTAGTTATATTTATACTGTTAAGATATCTATATTTAATTTAAACTTTGTCGTCTGCTTTTGAGTTTTAAAATGTTTTGCTTGATTAAATAAAAATGCATTAAAAATTAGTAGAAAGCAATTGATTTTCTTGATAGTAATTGCTTCATTGGAGCCTGGGTATCGAAAGTTTGCTTACTTTACACTAGTTAATATTTACTTTGAATGCTTTATTTTTTCGAGAAAGAGGAGGAAAAAAGATGTTAGTAAATGTTCAAACAAAATTAGTAAAGACAATTTCTTTTTTTTTTGTTTATGTAGAAGTTAATGCACAAAAGCCAAAAGAGCCTAATTTTAAAGATATAAATGTATAAGTCTCTAGTTAGATTCTTACACGATAATTTTGCTAGAAAAAATTAAATCATGCGATTAGCTTCTATTTTGAAGTATTACATTAACGTTTTATAAAAACATGTAAATAAATTTTTAAAAAAAAATATTAAAATAATTTCCATTTGTAACTAAAACATACTGCGAATTAAATTTTATATTTATCTCTTCTTTTTATCCTTAATTTGTAATTAAATAATGACTTTTTAAGCAAATAAATATGATTATTATTTCAAGTTACTTTTACTAAAATAAATCGCATGCAATACAGTATTATTTTTTTATGAATCGAACCACAAAGAACGGAGTGTTAAATAGATTTACTAATGACGAATCATTTATAAAAACAAGGAAATTATTTCAAATTCCAAACAATATTTTAACAGGTACTATGTAACTATTTACTCTTCATCTCACCTCCTTTACGTAAGAATACTTAAGAATTGATTAATACGCAAATATTTATGACAATGAAGTAAAATCTTTGAAAGACTTTTCATAGTCGTTGTAAAGTCTTTCAAAATCTTTTAGAATACAAAAGCAAAGAACAATTTAAGAAAACTCTATTATAACTTCCATATACTATTCAAAGTTTTACAAAGAACGGTACCAAAGAAACTAAGCTTTTTTAAAGAAATTATTATAATAAGATTTAATGAAATATTAAAATTAAATCAAACTATGAAATTTTGAAGAGGATAATAACATTCTTTTAAAGCTGTATGAAAATTAAACCAAGAGATTAATTATTAAATTTAATATATACCTCGAGCTAAGTGCAGCTAATGCTGTCGTAAAACGAAAATTGAATAAACCTTTGAGTTTTAATATATTCTTAACACGAATACTTCAATGAAGCGACTACAGTTGATAGTGAAATTATTATGAATCGGTGGAAAGAAATCAAATAAAATTATACAAATCACACACAATTCTCCTTTTATTTTAGAAAGCGGTTAGGGACGTATTAATGTTATTGTACGAAAATAAAAGTCACTTTGGTGGTTAATAATCACGTACAAAAAATATAATAAAATGAAATAAACTGTGTGGTAATACATATAAATACTTCTTCTAAGAAACCAGTATTTCTATGCAGCAAAAGTAAAAAGAGAACTAAAAATAAAAAATAATTTTTTTAGATAATTAGATATTAAATGAAAACCAGCAGAAAATGATAGTTTATCATCATCAAAAGTTTTATAAAAGTGAAGAAATTTCAATCTAACAGGAGATGTTTTGAAGTATTGTGAAATGAACTGGCGTGCTTTATCACAAGTTAAACATTTAAAGAGAGTAAAATTCCTGAATTTTTTGTCGAACATTTCCTGATGGATTGAAAAACCTTTATTGTATTAAAAATTTATGATGATGATAAACTGCTATTTGGCAGAAAAATATCTTTCTATTGTTGTCTAAGTAGATCAGGCAATATTAAGAATTTTTCTTACTTCTCAAATGATATTTCTATTGGTTGTCGAGCAGAGGGAAGAATTCTTATTATCTCTCTTTCAGGTTGTAGGAAACGAGACTATAACAAATATTTCTGTTGCGCAGTTGGCAACAGCTGTAAATAGTTAGTTATGTTTTGAGAAGAATACAGTGATATGTTGACACTTTCAGTTTAACTAATTTGCAATTTTCCAAATTTTTTTATACATCTGGACAATCTTTCGTACTTATTCGTAAATGTATTAGTCTTCTTTTGTAAAGTCACGTAAATATTACTTACTTTCGTGAGTTATTCGAAAGGCAATTTTCAAATTTATTTTAGTTCTGGATTCATTTTCCCATCTAAAACATGTTTCTTCTGAAAATCAAATATTAGGATGGTAAGAAAACAAAACAGTAATACTGATTCCGTACAAAATATACCCATAGTAAAATCGAAATTTTTACAGATTTTATTTTCAATTTTCTAAGCATGAAATTTAGAACTTTGACGTAAGCGATTTCTTAACTAAAATATTATATATTCTTCTTCTCTTTCTTGGTTTAATACATTTTATTTTGTGTATTTTTTCATTCATAGAAATATCAAACTTGAATATGTATGACAGATTAAAATAGTGTATGAATGCATTACCACTATTTTAGAAGCAAACCGTGAGAAATAAAATAACATTTTTAGTGCAGACATTTGTTCCTTTAAAATCTCCTAATTCTGAGAATCAAGACTTGAAATTTATTATGACATCCATGTGTAGTTCGTGGAGGAGCTCGAAAAAGCTATGTGTGTAGTATTTCAAATAATATTTTATAAAATATCCTCATCATCTTCAGTGTACTCTCAGTTGCGCTTGATAAATTTCTCCATTCATTGATTCTATTGTTGGAAATATTTTTGACACTTATTTGCAGAAATTGCTGATAGTGGCTTCGTCTTTCTTTTTCTTGGCCACTTCAGTTTCGTAAAAAAAAAATTTCGTGTACAAAGCTGCAATACAATCCAATTAAATCCGTTTTATTTGCCATAGTCCATCGTCAGTCTTCAAGTGGAAGTTCTCGCTTTTTCTGGATAATTTCGTGTTCTTGGCAGTTGATGGACACTAGGATGGTGTTAACATTAATTAAACATGTCTTCCTTTCTTTCACTCAGAAAACCATTCGAACGCTTAAGTGTTTCCTAAAGCGTCATCTATGTTAGCTATTTTCAACATCACCTATAGTTCCTATAGGTCCTATGTTTTCTATCACCTATAGGAATTCAAAATTTTACAGCTGAGCCTGTTCTTCTCAAATCTTTCATCTTAAGAAACAATGATAGAGCGAAGCAGCTGCACACAGAGAAAAAAATTCACTTTGAGAAACACGAGGGATATTGGCAACGTTCCACATAATTGTGCAATCCTCGGTCAAGTTACGAGGGTGATACCTGAGTTAGCACCTCCCTCTCTAAAATTCCACACCCCGCTATTAGAAAGATTTGGGACCTCTTTCAAATTTAATGAGCATCAGTACAGATGCACGATGGGTCTTTAGTGGTGTCAGGACTCGAACCCACAGTTAGCCAACCATAGGTCTGCGACCAGGACCACTAGGCTATCGCATCTACATTTACTAAGGGCAAGTATATCCTTCCCGGGGATGGTGTGAGCATAACTGAACTCACTAAGTGATGCGGTACGAGCTCCTAAGGGAAAAATTCTGTACTACGCAATATCTACTCGGGGGGGGGGGTGTTCCTGGAACTATTGTGCAACCACTCGCTATGTTTGTTATAAAATATTTTGTCAAAATACAGATACATATTATTATCTGCAGAAAAAAATGATATGCATCTAAGGCTGAGTAATTCTGAGAAGTATTGTGTACTCTTTCATAAAGTTTAATGTGGAGAAATATTTTACCAAAATACATAATTAATTCCCTTCAAAAATGTTTTCTCTTAAAAATAAATAATAAATAAGGCTGTTTTACAAAATATTATACATCACAGAATTTTACCTTTAAATCGTTTTTCAATCTTCTTATATGAAGTAGTGGTTATTGAATATTAGAAAACGAGCTACACGTCATAAATAAAGTTAATATTTAATTAGGAATTTTGTGACAGGAAATTATATAATCTTCATACTGCATTTTTCATGATTTGTTTTTGAGTTAATCTACGGCTACTAACTGAAAATATTTATTAAGGATAACATATTTTATTTTTCACAAAACATTGAGAGAGAGATGCTGTTTTAAAACGCTTGCAAAACTTTGTTTTGATATTTTACGTGGAATTTTCCATCGTGTTCTATATGTTTAAAGAGAAAAACAATTTATATTTCTACCTAGTAAAGTACTTGAGTTTTTTATATGCAGTATATAAGATGAATTTTTCAATTTACTTTGCTCCTACATCTTCGTGAATTTTGTTTCACAATTTCATGTGAAGTAGTTTAATAAAAAGCACTGGTATCAAAAAAGAATATTTGCATATTTTACTCAAGCACTATTCTAAGACATATTTGCAAATGTTTTTGACAAAAAATATTGCAGCAAATTAACCAATGATGAAATATTTATTTTTTATTATAAAGCGAATGCTAGACCTAATCAAGTCTTACTAAGCGAATATTTTTTTAAAAATTAAGTGAAAGCTTCTATTTAATGGTAGGATTTTCTTTGTTTTCTTTGAAATTTAGACTTGTTTTTTGTGTAACATAATTGATTCTTTTTTTAATGGATGATAGGTCGACAAAATTAAAAAAGTAGGCTTTTTCGGAGTTTATCTAAATTTTTATTCAGAGATTCTCAAGTTGTTACGAAGACAAGAAACTACAAACTTAATCACATAAACCCATTACAGCACACAGTTCCAGGATTGCAGATTCAAATCACTGATTCACAATAACATGTTATCATATATACTAAATACACATACTTTAACTAATATGCACAGGGGCTCATATACATAATATGCTACAAAGAATATTCTATTCTCTCCAAATTTCGGTTAGGGACATTTAGTGTTCTCGCTAACATTGGCGTCAAAATCTCTCACCAATTTTGGAACGCACGAGTCAATTCTATCTATTCAATATTATTACCTTGTTATTATCACATTGTCTGAAACACTGTGTTTTCAGACTCACTAATCATTCTTTATGGAATCAATGAAGTCCAAACTTTCTGTGTAACAAAATGTTTTGTTTGTTTTTCTTCAATCTGTTCAATAGCTCATACATTTTAAAGGAAGTAGAACCGCTTTTAACTTTCAAAATATTTCACAAAAATAAAATAAGTTTGAAGCTACCCATATATAAAAACAGCATACTCTTATTATAAGCTTAGTCTTTTTCGAAAAAAAAAATACTATTAAAAAAAATTGGGTACCTTGTTTCAATCAGAAATAATTTGCATCATCGTTTCAGTAGATTACTTCTCAAGATATTTAATTTGAACAAAATACGTTGTTTCTACTCAAAAAATTCTGAAACTGATTTTATATAATACTGGATAGAGGAATTAGAATTTTTCGTTATCGAAACAACAAATTGATCCATTCTTTTTAGTGTAAAAACAAAACAATTATTTTTTTATAGCCACTTCTGATAAGATGAAGATTTATTGAAAAGAACATTAAAAATGAATAATAAGGACTTTGATAAATCATTTTCCATCCAATTAGATAGTGTAAGAATAAAAATTATATAATCCGTTTTATACAAAATTTTACCGGTAATGTTATTAGTATTAAAAGAATAATGAAGAATGTTCTTATATAAAATAAAGTATTTTGTGTTAGTATCAAAAGGAAATATATAATCATATTTTTGCGATCAAATTATGAGCTTACGGATTCTTCAAAACTAAAAAAAATATATCTATAAATGAATAGTGGTGAAATAATCAATATGCCTAAGCAATGGATCATTTTCTTTTTGTCTCTTAGATTATTTTTATAATCCTTCAAATTCTATCATAAAAAGCTTCCTTGATTGTCCATAACTAGAGATAATCAATATGGGAATCCTTTTCCGAGAAGTAATAAAACGCACAAAATAAGAACATCGAAACAATATTGCACAATAGAATGTTTGGAAATAAGGATATCCTGACAACTGGATTGTAAGGGAAATATATATATAACAAAAAAACGACACACCAAGAAGGATTTGAACGATTGTAATGAAATTTCGTATGCGAAGATATTTGGATGGAACATGCAAATAATTAAAATTTGGTGTTCATTGAGTGAACAGCGGGAGTTACAGCGCATGGGAACTTCGCAATCATCAGGCGTGTATAAGAAGAGATTCTCAATCTGATGCATTGTGATTTTCTGTTGCATTGTGATTTAGGATACCTTTCAACGACTGAAAGAATACCTCGTCACAGGATTCGAGCGCATTACGAGCAATTGTTAAAGTTTGAAAGATGTCGTATCATTGGATTGAAAGACACAGGTTGAGAAAATCAGAGAATCGCTCATCATGAAGGATGAACTGAAGCGGCGATTACAAGATGCTGGTAAGAATAGGTGGACAATAGCATATTTCAGCGTCAGGATGGTAGTAGTCAACCTAGGGTCACAGCAGATCAGGAGGATAGAATGATTGTCCGATCAGCTGTCACCGCGCCTGATTTATCGTTATCAACAATCAGACGTGCGAACCTTACACGAGTGTCCACACCATGACCATTCACAGACGGCTGATACAGCGAAATATACCCTCGTACCGATTGCTACACCACTTGCCACTCACACCTGTACACTTTCGAGCCAAATTACAGCGATACTTATCTCTATCAGGCTGGAATGATGCTGACTGGGGTGTATAGTGTTTAGCGAAGAATCCCCCTTCCAATTGTGCCCTGACGATCATCGAAGACATGTCTGCCTCTTTGGTCGTCGCTAGAGGCTCACTTACAGCACAGTGGTACGTCGGTGACATTCTAAGAGCTGTTTTGATCCCATTTCTTTTTGCAGTACTCTGGACTTATTTCTCAGCAAGATAAGGCCAGACCACGTACGGCTCGTGTTGCTATGAACTGTCTTGAAGCTTGTCAAACACTTCCTTGGCCAGCCAGATCTTTCTCAAATCGAGCATGTCTGGGAAATGATGGGAAGGCGACTGCATTTACCAAGGAATGTTGATGACCCAGCCTGACATTTGGAGCAAATTTGGCAAGAAATGCCGCAAGAGACCATCAGGGATCTTTATTACTCTATACCCCGTAGTGTGGCAGTTTGCATCCAGGCTAGAGGTGGGTCAACATCTTATGGAACTCATTACTTTATAATTATGTGACTCTGAAATAAATCGTTCAACTTTTCTTAAATTTTAATCATTTTCTATTCTGTACATGATTCCATAATTTTCCAATCTGCCAATATTTGACTCTATGAGACAACTCCTTCTATGTGCGTCATATATATATATATATATATATATATATATATATATATATATATATA
>BMAW01049467.1:0-24039 GCA_019974015.1 Nephila pilipes
TTCATACCGTATTTTTATTTTTTATGCATTGAAAATAAAGCGTCTTTATATATGAAGAATATAGAATTTTTCGTCTGCAGAAAGACAGCAGCCTGTTGCTACCTTCCAACTTCTAAAATTAATAGTTCGAAGCAAAAATTGCTCAATAAATGTATTAAGGATTAATCAAAAATTCCATTAAAATATGTAAATAAATTGTAGAATTTTAGTTTTCTGAATTATAATCATGATTATTCTAGACGCTGGTTACTCTGGATATGCACATTATTAACGATTTTCAACTGAAAGTAAACCGTGTATAGTGATTTTAAATTTTCACTTCACGCTAATTACTTTTTTCCATTGTACCTTTTTGTTTTTTAATTCAGAATAACTGTTTTTCATCATCAGATAACATATGATATGACCACTGAATATCGATGTCTTTGTTGTTACAAACTGCACTAATATACGTGTTTCGTTCTTTTTTTCAAAATTAATTTAATATGAGATCTAGAATACGCAGTTGCTTATCATTCCAAGATTTGCATGTAAGTAAATACATGTAACTAACACTGATAGAGTTTTACATATCTGCTAATTAATATTTAGACTTATTTTGAGAACAAAAAATAGAATTAGAAATGAGGGATAGGGCAAATCAATGATTATTGTGGTTCAGAATTGATTGGAATGTCTTTCATGGTATAGCAAAATGTGATCATATAATCACCTCTATCAACATGTAAGTACTAAAAAACAATTTTAATTAAAATATTTAATTTCATTAAGAATTAAATGTGTATAATTTTAAATAATATCAGCGTATCTCAGATAAAGTGAGCAAGAAATTTTTATAATTAATTTATGTAACGAACAAAATCATAATAAAACAGACAGTGTAAAAAAAACAATCTTTATTAGTTGGCACAAAATTATATTGAATGACGAGGAAAAACAATTCAAAACTTAAAATTTGTTTGCCTAAAAAAGTATATCATTTAAATTATTCAGGAACAGGTGGATTTATATTCTTATTCACTAATCAGAATACGTATGCTCACTAGAGAAAATTTGAATAAATCTAAAAATAATTTAATTTTAAATCAAAATAAATTCCTAGAGTTTAAAATTAGTTTTAAAAAACATATTTTTATTAAGTAAAATCAAATTATTAAATAAATAATTAGCTCTAAATATTTATTTTCTTTAGATATATATGCACACTTACATTTAAATTAGGTCATTAGAACTAGAAAGTGTATGAATAAGAACATCTGCTCTATAACATAAAAAACGATGAAACAAAAGGAATAATGGAATATGAAGAAAATAGGCTCCATTGTAAACGAAACACTGGGAGTATCAAAGAGATTTAATGTTTTATTCAAAAAATATAGCATCTATAGCAAAAAAAAGCTACTATATATATAGCCAATAACCAGTTGCACTCGTACAATTAGCAGGAAGTTTCCCTGTGAGATTGCTTACCATATACATTCCAAAAGATGAGTAGAATTTGCGCAATCCAGGGATTGTCTTAGATGGATGCTCATCAGAGCTCAAACTTACTGTACTGGGGAGAGATCAGGCGATTACACTGGCTAGGAAAATATTGGAGAAAAAGGAAGATAAACAGTAGAAAGACGCATTGTGGACGTCTGTGTATTAAAATATAGCCCCGTGAAAGAAAGGGCAACACTAATGGATGTAGAATCTCCTCAATGAACCATTATTTTGTAAAGTCATCACTAAGCATGACCAAAAGGGTACGGCTATCAAATGTAATTGCACGCAACACTATAACTCCTAAATGTCGTACTATGTGGATGATGATAGTTAGGTAAGCATCCTACACCTGTCCTGAACATTTCTCAACACGTCTTCGAAGCACATCAGGGTGGAATTTGAATCGTTACTCATCGTTAAAAATAATTTTTCTTCGGTCCAGATAGATTACACCCAGCATCACTGCAAATGGGCTATGTGGTGTACAACGTAGCATAGTATGATCATCTGGTCCTCACGTTCCATCGATTTTTAATTATTACGATCAAAAATAGTTAAATAGGACTACTAAAAATTAGACTATTGTGAAATAATGTAAAATTTAATTTCCGTTTATGAAAAAGTCTGGAAATGTGCCATATTTAAATATTAAAACATGTCTGATTTTTTTATTTATTATATTCTAATTAAATAATTACAATACATTGAATGAACAGCATTTTGACCTAAAAATTATCTATAATTCTCGTCTTATAAGATTACGTTAAAAAATTTTCAACTCACCTTTGCTTAAGATATTCATAATCTTTCTAAGGATTTAAACTTTTGGAGCAAACTAAATATGAATATAATTCTTTGAATACTTCGTACATTAACTAGTAAATTGAGCCATATATTTTTCTTATCTGTAACTTTAATCAAAAGTACTTGTTATACACACACACATATATATATATATATATATATATATATATAGATAGATATATATAATCTTTTGTATAAAATCCCAAAAAAGCATTTTTAGAACATTTGAGTGGAAGATTTGTTCTAAAGTCAGACACAATAAATTGGAACTTGAAACAGTCGAAATAATAGAAAAAGTTAGAACGATCTCTTTGAATTTTAAGTGCTGCGCATATAGATTGTAATATTTTTCACGTTTCAAGAAGGTATATATTTTGTGAAATATTTGCTTTCAAATGATAGCTGATACCTCATTTGCCGTATGACGTTTGGTTTATTGAGATAGTTTAGTCGTAGTCGTAAGTAATATTTAGTAACTTTCTTTTGACTATATATAAAACTTTGTCTCCTTTCATGAATCTTTTATAATGTATTGTTTTTAAGAGAGCTAACACACACGTATATATATATATATGAAGCATCCTTACATCAAAAATTAAATAAGCAAATATGAATTATTTTGTAGAACGATGGTTTTAAATACACTTAAATATGAAAAAAAAATTGATTCGCAGACAAAGAAACAAAATTTTACCTTTTGAGGCTTCTATAACTAAGAAATACTTAATTTGTGAGTAATTGAATATGCAGAATACAATTATTTCTTCTAATAACGTTTTTTCGCAAAAATGGTTATAGTCAAAACAAATTGGCATGCAAAGTTTTTCTTTGCGTTGAATAAATATTCAATTTTGTAATGAGTATGCTTCATTCCGAATTGAAAATTAAATCCTTATTTCAATCTATAATAAGGTACATCAGAATATCATGGTATATTTCGCGAGGGTTTCGAGAAAATTCTGTCTTAAAATATAAGAGAAGGTAAATAATTAAAAAATATAAGTCATATTTAAAATAGACCGTCTTTACTGGGTTAACTGAAGGATATCAAAGTTATACTAAATTACCGATTGAATTTTAACATGTTGCAAATAAATGTATATTATATGTTACTAATGTTAAACAATCCTATTTCTGAGAATTCTGAATTCTTGCAAAATATATAATTTTTATATCATTATGAAAGAAAAACTGTATTTAGAATAAAATATTTTTTCTTCTATAAGGTGCTTAATGCTCTCCATTTTTGTTGAAGGATTTAAGGCCCCGAAGAAAGCTTTCGTAGTTACATAGTAGGATATATCAAACTATTCTTACAAATCTATATATAGTATAGATATAAAATGAATTTGAGAGAAAGCTTTTCAAAAGCATGCATCAAATAGTGAAATAAACATTAAAGAGTTCCTTATTTACGAATTATAAAAGTCCTGTTATTAATTTAATGAGATAACATAATTTATAATTGAGGATCGCAGTATTTCGGAAAGTTATGAATATTAATTTTTATGAATTTTATGAAGAACATTTCAGTTCTTATAAAATACGTAAATTTTTATACTTTAAACATTATGTTTTTCAGTTTTAACTTACTAAAAAAGTGGAAAAGGTACTAAAATGATCATAATTATTCGAAAACAAATGCCATGTTCATATGAGATTGAAATAAGTTATTTCGATATTTCTGTATAGAATGCTACGTTATCTGAAATTATATTACTTGTTTATATATAAGATTTCTTAAAGATAGTGAGAAAGTCTACTAGATAACTATCACATTAATGGATATTATAGGAAGTATCTATTTTCAAATTTATTGTTGTTTTTATCTTTACTCTCAAATTTGAACAATCTATAGCAATGTGAACTTCCTTTATGTTTTATATAATTGCTCCTCTATTCGCCATCTAATACAGAAAGTTCTCGTTTCGAATGACATTTAATTTTATTTTGTTTTCCAGGAGGACGAATAGACCATTCACACCACTTTAACAATGCCCACAGGGCTTTAGTGGATACTTTAGCTTTAGAGGACGCGGTCATCGCAGCCTTGGAAATGACAAGATCGGATGATACCTTGATGGTGGTCACTTCTGACCACTCCCACGTCTTCGCATTTGGAGGATATCCGAAAAGAGGCAACCCTATTTTTGGTAGGTGCTGTTCCTTTCGTAAAACTGCACTTTAGATTCCAATGTGTCTAAGAAATCTAATTACCAGAAAAAATATATTCCTTGCTTTCCTTTATTTTTCCTATTTCCTTTGTTTATACCAGCAGAATAACAGAAAACTTCCATTAGTAAAAGGATGCAAGCCTTTTTTCTTAGCATGGTTTTTTGTTGCTGTATCAATATTTTTAAAAATATTTTGATTATATCTAACTGGTAATGAAGCTCAAAAAGTTTACGAAATCAGTTATAGGAATAGAATATTAACATAAAATATAGTGTTCAGTTCAAAAGAGGAAATAAATAATTCAAAATTAAATTGAAGTCAAACGTAGAGACTGATAATATGAAGTAATTCCATCCAAACTTTTTTATACATTTAATTATGACTTTGTAGTCTTTGCCTTTTAATTTTTCTTTAACACACCAAAGCTAAAATTGTCATCAATCAAAAAGAACCCATTAACTGAAGAAGGAATTGTTGGCGTGAAAGTTTAAGAAGTGGTTTACTAATTGCTAGTTATTAATGATAGTTTTAAAAAATCGTCTGTAAGAATATTTGGGTGAAGGTTAGCAATTTGTATGAATTCCATCTTAATTCATGAAACTTAATTAAATTTTATGAAACTTAATTAAATTTTATTAATGATTAATGTTCTAGAATGCTACATTTTACGAACTGTATCCTCCTGCAGAAGAAATAATTACAACTTTTGTCTTTTTTTACCGTACGTTTTTAAATGAAGAAAATATCATTTTTCCCCAAGGAGATCTGCGTGAATCTCTTAAGGTACAAATATTCCGATATGATATAATGAATATTGTCAAAAAGGCTGTTTACGTACTTAAAGTATGTGTAATCTCAATTTTACGTAGTATTAATTAATATAACACCTACTAAAACTTTTGACTAAATATAATGCATACAAAGACGCATATATTAAAATCTAACATTCAACAAAGCTGCAAATATTAAAATCTAACATTCAACAAAGCTGCAAATATTGAAGTCTAACATTCAAGATAGCATACTTCTGTTCTTACAAAAAAAAAAAAAATGTTGCTTCGGTAGCCCAGAAGTTACGTCGTGGTCACGGCTGTTTCCTCCGAATCGTGCATTTGAATCCTTATGTTACTAATGACTAACCGAATAGAGGAGCTGATGCACTTTAAATTTGGCGAGGTTCAAATCCTCTCATTTTGGATTGTTAAAGTTAAAAGGGAGGTGCCATCTAAGATGTCGTCCTCATCACTTGACCGAGGTTCAAAATGGGAACTCGACCTTGGAAAGAAAGACCTTGTTGGCTCTTGTATTACTTCTAAATGCTGTGTTAATTAACATTCACACATACTGTTACAAAAGCATGCCTCTCGTCATAAAAATGTAAAACAAATAGATTCCTTTAAAATTATTATATAAACGAAAATCATACTTTTTATCAAGTGAGTTTGAGAGAGAACAATTAGAAATGAGACACTCGATTAGTGAAGAGCAAAATTTTATTTCCTGAAGTTTAATTTTAAGAATTCTAGTGTACTTAGCATGTTTCACTGTTAAAATGATAAAATGACGTTGGATTAATACTAACTCAAAAGTCAACAATAAAACACGTCTTGTTCTTTACCGAGATAATTTATGGTGTAAAACCTTTATTTGTATTTAAAATAATATTAATATTCAATCGTCCTCTTTTAGTGTCGAAAATTATATATGAAAGTAGTTTATATGCATGTCTATTGTTCTCCTAAAAATTATGCTTAACATTAGTATAATTGATATCAATGGAAGATTTCTATTAGAATAATTAAAGGAAAATCTTAAAAGAGTATCATTCTTAAGTATTACATCATTTACTATTGAAAATCTATATAAACAATTCACTTAAGATAATAAGAAATAACTCAGATTATTTGCACATATTTCGAAGAACTGATTCATTTTTTCCTGATAATGAACATTTCTAAGAGCTCAAGCAACTGATATCTTAACACAAGGCGTTTGGTCTACAATATTAGTATTTCTCCGATAAAGGTTAAGAATACATTATTTCAAAACTTGTATCTGAGTTAGGTTTTCTTTCGAAATCTCTTTTGGTTGCTTCTTTTTTTAAGAAAATTCATTTATTTTCTAGGCAATCATTGATAGAATTACCAATGTGTTCACAAATAGATGTAGACCCAGAACGGTGGTCTAACTGATAGGGATTAAGATTTTCTTAAAATTATCATCATTTATTTTTTTTAAATCAATATTTGCTGATATTCTACCTTATTTCACTAGTTAGTCTATATATGTAGATATTTATTTAGAGAGACTATTAATTACATTTAAGTCGTTAAAGTTTCATTCTTTCATTGACAAGAATTCTGCAAAATATAAACATAACTAAGAAACTTTAACTGATTAATTCAGATGTACTTATCCCATAAACTTGATTCAATAGCCTCCCGGGATTATACATAACATATATGTATAATCCTCTCCGGGGTATGTAAGAAACTGCGGCAAACTTTTAAACAACTAAGAATAAGAAAAACCATCATCTAATTTATAAAATTAATAATCTAGCGTGGTGAGAAAGGTGTAATGTAATTTGTATATTATTATTATTATTATTTTCATTTTAATCCGTTTTAACAATCATGTATTTTATTGATATAAAACTAATCTTGTAAGCTCTTAACAACGTACATCATTTATAAAAATAAATATAAGGACTAAAACATTTATAGTAATTTTTTTAAGAAAATATAGGAATTAAAATAAGAATGTACTCCATCATTTTAATCATATAGTGAAGGTATATAATCCAGCACAGTTTGTTTTTATCATTATCTATTTTTTTTACTTTCTATTTATAAACTTTCTTGTTACATGAGAAAGAATAAAATAAAATATTTCTTCAGATATAATAAAACTTTATTATACGTGTGAGAAAACAGATCTATCCCCTTAATGTCAAAACTTCATTCATGAAAGGGTTTCATCATTTGTTGGTAATTAAGTCTGTAAATGTAAACCAGCTGTGTTTCTAGAGATTACAGATGGAATTAATGTGATATTTAAATACATTGTTTTGAGCGTGGATTGATAAATTATATTGTATGCAGAAACATATACACTGCATTAAAGGAGCATACTTTAGTTGCAATAAGTAACATTTCATTAGAAAGACCATTTTCTGCCGCAACCAACTAGAAGAGGAAAAATTGACAATAAATATTATTCCATTAAATTAAATGAATACCAAGTTTTAGCTGTAAAAGCTTTAGCCACGCTCATAAAGCAGAACAAATAGTTATCTTGCTCTAATTCACACATCAAGTTGTCATGGCGTTTTCACGCAAATTTTAATTTTTTGAATTCAAAGTTTGAATACGATAACGATTTAAATCTGGTGATTTAGGCTATAGCAATACATTATTACTCTACTCCATTATATATCGATATTTTGGTGATCTCTCTTCTCAGTTGGCATTTTTTCCCGAAAGCCGCTTAGGGACACCTGATACTTTACTTTTCCCAATTTCTTATAACAGAATGTTAAAGTTTTTAGAACTGATTGTTGGAAAATATTTCGAATTATTGCTGTTAATCGCCAATAATAGAAGAATGTCCAACCTCCCTTCTTGTGTGTGTATATGTGTTATATTAATTCATTTACTTACTGTATTTAATTTAACTTTATTTTATATCAAATCTTAATCCGAAATTTACTCATTTTTTTTATTTTTTTGAAAATGATGGAAAATCCTAAATTATTTTTTTTTTCTTCTGCATTTATGAAAACTGTTCCCAACTAAATTATATATTTTTTAAACATCGATATACGAATGATGTTGTTTGTATAAAATATGAATTTCAGAAGAAATTTTTAAAAATGCTTTATCTGTATCATATTTAAAGATAATCACAAGCTTCATGAACATTTAAAAAAAACATGTCATACCATAAGCGGTTAAAGTGCAAAAATTGTAATGAATGTCATCACAAAATTCGTGATTGAATACAAAATTGAAAAGTCCCTGCGTATTAGAAGACTTGCGTTAGATAGTTATCCTTGTTTTGAGTTACCAGAAGAATAAAAAGTACAATTGTGTTATTAGAGAGGAAGAGAAGAAAATGACATAATTGCACTTTTTTAAATAAAGTGTGAATGAATAAAAGACGCAGATTCCTATTTATTTTGATACTTTTTCTTCATACAATCGTTAATAACGTTGGTAAAGTATTAAAGGACGGAAAAGTTTACTAACACTGAAAAATACGATTTACATTTTGTTTTCGGAGATATAAATGACAATGATAGTTATGTTACACAATAAGACAAATAATAATTCAGTTTTTGAACTGAAACTAGTTTAAAATCTAAAATAAATTCCCAAAGATGTATTATTAACAAATTATTTTTTATAAATAAATAAAGCAATTAATCCATTGCTCAATCAAAATAATGGAAATTTTGATTAATTTGAAGAAGAGTGACATTAACTAAGCCTAATTTGGCTTATTTAATTTAATCCTAATAAACACTTATTCTACTTTAAAATGATTGAAATTACACTACTTCTGATGGATAAAATTATGAGTTATGGAGATGATTGATTTAGTATTGCTTTTTCTTCATGGAGTTATTAGTTTACACCCTTCAACCTGTTATCTACATTTTTTGTTCAAGATGGATGCGCATTTTCAATATCTCATAACGGACTGAAAATATGTTATTTTTTCCAGTTTTAAATGCAACAAAAGTCAAAGAATTTCTGAATAATAAAAAAATTGAATATTAAAATCTGTTATGAATATTGAATCAAATATTATGAATATAAATCAAATGAATATTATGAGTATAAATCAAATGAATATTATGAGTATAAATCAAATGAATATTATGAGTATAAATCAAATATGAATATTAAAATCAACAGAAAAAATGTATTTCATTTTTAAACCTTAACCGCTTTTATTTATTAAACCTTTTATTGTCCATTACATAAGATATCCAATATTTAAAGGAAAAGGTTAAATATTTATTGGTAAATTTGAAATGTCTTCCAAATCATAAAGATCAAGCTCGCTTTCGTAAACTTTATCATGCGCAAAACAAATTCTCACGTAACGCGGATAAATCTGCTCAACTAACCACAAAAACAGTTCAGATAGGTTTCAAGTAATTATTGAGCAAACCAACATTGTTAATAATTAAATAGAGTGAATGTGAGCACTAAGACAACTTGACTTTGCGGAAGGAAGGATTGTTGGAATTTTCGAATCCGGATGATTACAAACCGAAAGGAATCAAATTCTGAATGTCAATCTCAAAACTGTGATAATGGTTTTAATTGGTTAGAAATGTTAACCAACGATCAGTACCTTGTCAGCAAAGAGTCGCAACTGTTCTTCAAGATTGATATCTAGTAAAAAGAGACAGCTATGTATAGAGAAACTGGTGAAAGAGAAGGGTATTAACTTCTCACAAGAGTACAAGTTTCTAGACAAATTGTTTACGTTAAGCTCATTCAATTTAGTTTGTATGCTAACCAACCAGGAGATTGCATTCTTCTGAAAACTACGCATAAACGCGCTAGTTTAAATAAGAGTTTGGAACATCGGTACTGGAGTTTGGTACATTGGAGCAATGTGATGTTCGGTGACAAATATCGTTTTAATCTGAAATCTGATTCTTATCTATGGCGAGGAAAATATCGTATAATATGGCCATATCCTCGCATAACTATATGGCGAGGATTTGTAACTCATTTTCATGTATAAACATCACGGTCAGACATTGTTTTCTGGCATGGAAAGTCATGCTGTGGGCAGGCTTCATACCGGAAAGCGGAAAAGACCTCTACATGTCTTTGATACTGGGTCTGTAACTGCTGAAAGATGCATATAGGATGTAGGATGTAATTGTGTCTTGTGTTTAAATGTTTGCCTGATCGACGACTTTCTTAAGAAATATCCAACGCATTCTCATTCACCAATAGAGAATGTGTGGAATATGCTGAGGAGACAAATTGCCGACCATCTATACCCACCATGCTCCGGTCCAAAACTGAAAAGAACTCTTCGAGACATTTGGAATTCTTTAATTCCAAAACTCATCCGCAGTATCAAAGCAAGTACGGGAATTCATTCTGGAGTAGTTTGGTACTTAGAAATGACAACACACTTTATTAAACTGCAGCATCACATTTTTATTTTATTTACTTTTCAGTAAAGTGTAAACTGCACTTATACCCAGTTTTCTTTCAAATTATTTCCTTGGCTAATAAAAGATATAAATAACATTATTTCGCTTTGTTTCACAATTTCATAACTATTTTGCACTCTCATACCACGTTTATCGCCATTATATATATATATATATATATATAACTTATATTCTCTTCATTATTCAAGTAACTACAAAATTATGCTAAACCTTTGAACATCAGGGTAAATATTAAATTGACAGTCAACTGCTTTTTTTTTCTTCTGAAGCAACAAGATCTGTATGTTTCCAAAATAATCAAATATGCTATATTGTTGAATCAATCACAATAATTTCAAAAAATATGTATATTAGCTTTTACTCGAATCATCTTTAGAAACTGTCTAGAACGAAAGCTTCTCCCAAACTGAAAGAGAGATCTTATTGTATGAGACTTGTATGATTGATTTAACATATAAGTCAGATAAAGCCTAATTATATTCTTATAAAATGGTTTGGCCAATCTAATTCCTGCTAATAAAACTAAGCATAAACTAAGAATTGATAATATAAATTAGAAAATTAAATGAAAGTGTTATCTTATTTTTCCTTCCTTATAAATTTCCATCTATAATCTTTACTCATAAATATTGAAAAATGCTTTTTTTGCTTTAAATTATTAATAAATTACTATACAGTTTATTTTGAAATTAATAATTTTAGCACTTTTATATATAATTCTAGTTCCCCTTTTAAACGCATTTATCACAGTAACACTTTCATCACATATGAATTTTAGTATCTTATAAATCAAGCCACTCATAATCCCCCTCTTTAAAACTGATATTCATGGATGATTAGAAAGTAAAGAAAAGTGGTAATCATATGGCTACAATTAAGTCCCTTTCCATACATTAATTAAAGAAATAATTTTTATGAATGTTATTTTCCAAATATTTGTGGATAATAATTTTAATAATTTTTTAATTCTCATACATTCTTGCTCTGTATTTCTAAGCACACCATTGGGTTTGGTGTCTGCATCTGGACATTAGAAAGCTGAATATGCTCATTCTCTTAAATAGCTGTTCTCTCTTTATTCATAATCACAAATCACAAAAGCATACATATAAAACAGTATGTACCTCCTTCGATAAATATTTTGTTTATTAGATTATTTTCTTAATTTGATATTTCTTAAATCTATTCGTTTTCGGCAGAATATTGTGTTTCCAACATTGTCATAAATCATACACAAATTTCAGGAAAGTTAAAAATATGGAATTTTATGACTTAGGAGAGTTTGAAATACACTTACTACTAACTAAGCACGTATATTTTCTCTTTTTTTATATATCAAATTCAAAAACAACTAATTTATATACTATAGGTTAACTTTTCAGTTTCAATGTAAACCCCTTTCCAAAAGAGGAACTTAACCGAATCAGCATTTAATTAAGTATATAGAGAAAAATATAATTTCATTTTTAGTGAGTACCGTATTGTAGGTTTCGGTATTGTATCATATAATATGAAGCATTAATTAATTCCATTTTCCAATATTGTATTCTTATAGATTAAAACATTGTACAAAGATTAAGCAAAGTAAAAAAAAATAGTAATTTTACAAATGTTTCAAATTCGAAAAATAAGATGATTAAAAATATATGAAAAAAAAATGTATGAGTAGTTCCCCAAAAAAATATTTTAAAAAAAATTCAGGAATATATCTGAATGATTCGTGTACTTTTGATACAGAATTTTAATATCCCTGATTAAATATTACATTTATACTGTGAATTTTCAGATAAGAAATTGTCAAGGCCAAATGATCCGTATAGTGAGAGAGAGAGAGAGGATGACTCCAATGAAGAAAAATGTAAATGAATTATAAAACAATATTACTTCAATAATACGAAACTAACATTTGGTTCACTTAATTTATTGATCTGCTAACTATAATCGAATTAGAATTTTATGAAATGGACATGACTGTATGATGCATGGTTCCCATTTTCTTTGCAGTTGATTATGTGATACTAATGTTGGATCAATTAATTGTTAAATTAGATTTTTTATCTCTCGTCCATGTGTATCAGTACTTTGTTGTTTTTTTGTGTGTATTTGTGGTGTGAGTGACTGTGTGTGTATGAGTGTCCCTCTCGGTGAAACGAATAATCTTATAGGAGTCACCATGAATGGCGAAAGGTCTCCAGAAAGGGAGATAAAGAGATCTTCCTTTTCAATTGAATTGACAGTTTATCCAAAGATTAAGTGTACGATGACCTTATACGAGCTCCTTACAAGAGATTTATAGATCGAATATGAGAACCTTCCTAAAGTTAAAAGCGTTTCTTCATGATCGTGGGATACCACGTATCTCTTTCAATGTGAATGATGTAGACTTCGGATGATAAATACGTCAACTTGTGTTTCATGACATTTGTTAGCACAGTAATTTTAAATAAGAAATAATGCTTTTTCATACAACATTTAACACACCGGTTTTAATATAATGTGCAAGGAACAGTTAAAAATGTAAATATGAAAATATGATATTTATATTCCAAATATATAAATCTTAGTTTTCAGTAGATTTATTTTTATTAATAATTGGTATTTTATTAGATTCTCTTTCTAAAATTGAGAAAAGAGCGAAAGGCATATTTAAACATTATTTCATAAATCCAAATATTACCTTAACTAAAAATAAGAAAGCAGATAAGAAAACATTCTACCTATTCAATAAAAACAAATAATATGGATCAATAAAATCGATTCCAATCTATTTCCCATTTTTTTCAAATCATTTTCTTCGGAGTCATTGAAAAATTCACATTTGATTTCTCGGCCATCTGCCAAAGGAACTCATTTGCATGGGGGCGTCTGAAAATATACGTTCTTCATATTCAAAAAGAAAAAAAAAAAAATACCCAGAGTGTCGCGGAACGTGATTTTGAAAGGTATCACTTGGGTGCTTCCAGACAAAACGATTTGCGATACATTGGAAGTTCACTTTATCATGCACATAAATACAGAGTGCCACAGATTGAACGGGAAAATATGCGATCCACCTGTATTAAGTAGTTCTAGAGAATGATATCTTTTTATCCCATTTGTCCAGCTTGGACATAACAAGTATTGGCTTATTTATGCATCATGCTTTTTTCTCTCCTTTCCGCTCTATTTTTTTACGCCTCTTTTATTATCAATATTTTTATGCCATATATATAGAATTTAGTTCTTTGAAGTGTATCGTATACATATATAAATTTTTTATTAAATTGCTAGACTTGGTGCATGACTGTTCGGATCAATCACAATTGGGAATCTTTTTTACAGCGTGTTTTTTTTTTCTCTACAGTAATAGACAAAATTTCAAAATAATTATAAATTTCATTTTAATAACTCTCACATTTAATGAAAATGTTACTTTGCTTTAAATGGAAACATTAATAAGTCATTTTGAGAAATTCTAATGTTGATATGTGACTAATTATCAAATCAAATTCTAAATATTTATAATAAAGAAATTTAGATAGTAATAATTACAAGCATATGATAAATGTATAACATTATTTTTATGTAGTAGGGTAATCATTATATTTATTCCTTTTAATGAAAAATTAAGCTTACTAATGCTTCTTTTCATACTATACAAGCCATAACTTTTGAGTCAGAATGATTCAAACATGGAATAAGAGTATCTATATTATTAAGAACTTTTTTATCTTCTTAACTTTTAAAACTTATCTTTCTTTACTTATCACTTATTCACAAAGCAACTTTTTTTTTCAAACTTTTCACTTATAATATAGTTTCACTTATCTTTCTCACACTTTTCCTTATATATAAACTTTTTCCTTTGCTGATAAACTTCTTCTGCCACTTCTGATTCCTTACAAACTCTCATTCCTTACTTTTCTGAATAATAATTTTTTGACTAATAAAACTTTGATTGTTATTTACTTTTCTTGATTTAGCTGATAACTTAGCTTTTTTATACACTTTACTTATCTTTAAACTTCATATCAGATCAAACACACATTTGTTAAATAATGCTAACAACAGTTCCTTTATTCTTTTAAATTCTGTCGTGTTGGCTTGGTGATCACTGCAGACTACTTTTAACGCTTTAATCACTGCGCAATCCTCAAACTTTCACGTGACAACTTGCTTAGTTGCACACGGAGACTCCAACCTGAGTCAGATCTGCTCACCTTGGCGTGTGATTCTAATATGAGGGGATGTGTATAAGTGGCATTTTACACTCTTTCCTTTATAAAAACGCCCTCTACAAGCGTGCTTTAAGAAATTGGAAATAACACAATTACCGGCGCTTACGTTTTGAAAGTTTTCAAATATATTAACTTACAGAATATTTCATAAATTATGAGTAAGTAATTATGTCGATAAGTTTGAGAAAATAATTTTAAATCTGTACGGTGTCTTTCAACGTTTAATTAAATTATCTTTGTTTAATTTCGAACAATACATTATATGATATTTAGACATATATTTTACCGACCTAATTTATTATATATGTATCAATCTTTTGTATCAGAGCTAAGATCTTTATTACTTATTTGAAAAATTAACCAAGTGGCGCTAAGAATGCATAGGATATTGACTCTGAATGGAATTTTTTGTGTTAAGCAATATCTTATTGCGTAAAATATTTTGTTCTACCTTATTTATATTAAACATTAATGAATAAATTTATTATTTCACACAAATGTTGTATTTTTTTTATCAATTAGTCTTCATTCACATTTTGTTTATCAAATAAATTATTAGTAAGATGATCTGTTCACCCTGTTCTAAAACAAATATCAGTAACTAGCATTTTTCTTTTCTTTTGCTGTCGTACGCAATCAAAAATTGATAAAAGCTAAATACAGTTCCTTTATCTTATAATTTAATGTTATGTACATGTTTTTTTATGTTATTATTTTCCATCTTGATATAAATAATATAACCGTTCTTATTTTTGAATATAGCAGAAAACTGCCTCATTTAAAGAATTAAATATTCGTTTATGTGTTTTCTTTTTGATTTATGATCAATAAATTACATTCTTAAAAATATTTATGCACTTCGGTGTGTATTAGGTTTTCAATTTAAAAGAAAATGTCCCGAATTATAATAAATGAAAAAGTCGTCAAACAGTACCTTGTGTTTATTGAGCTTCTTAAGAGGCTCTTTTGCTACTGTTTTGACTTTATTTTTTTCCAGCGTAGCTTCATAGTATTTTCTTCTTTAAACTTCTGCGTTTGAGCAGAGTAGCTCAAGCATAAAATTCATATTTTAATTTCCTGTTAAATTGTTTCCTCTATATTTTGTCTGTAATAAACAAGACAACAAAGAGTACAGATAATTATTTTTTTTTCTTATATCTCCTTATTATTAGAATGCATAATTTAGTGGAGTTCTTTTTCAAATTTTCTCAGATCCAATAAATAGTACCACTATTATCTAACCTAAATTATTGAAAAGTTGATTCATTACTTTTACTGTGTGTTATATGGAACTGAGAATGTATTTTTTTTCTTTACTAATGTGAAAAATGAACTTTATTAAAACCTCTTATCTTGCTTAATAATAATCAATATCAATATAAGTAGCAGCTTTCATGTTGAATCTAACAGCGTAATACCTATATCACGTTATAACTGCAGGGAAATTCCAAATTTTGATTTTATCGTAAGGAATATGACATATTACGGTGTTAAAGTAAATCATTCCATGATTTTTAAATGTCTTAAAACTGTTAAGACATTCCAATTATTACAATAGATTGAATTTCAAACTTCATAATTGATTTCGAAACATTCGGTAACTATAAGAAGCAAATAGTGTTTTATTTGTTGTCATGACAATCCAGTCTACATTGGGCTTGGAAATACTTAAAAGTTTGACCAGAAAATAGTTTCGGAATTTCCAATACGTGTCATTGGAAATCCTATAAAATTTCTTACTTTCATTCCTCAGTCAGAAAAGTAATATCTTCATTTTAAAATAGTGATTGTTTTTAGCTTGAGTATATTTTTTTCTCATAACTCAAAAATAAAACTGTCGTTATGTAAAAAAAAATTCTCTTTTGAACAGTTCACTTTACTAAAATTTAATTGTTGTTCAAAATCAGACTTAAATTTTTTTCTCCATCTGATATATATATATTTTGGACTAATGTTAATGTATTAACTAAAACGAATTTATTAATTAAATTAAATGAAATAAGCTCAAGACTTTTAAAGGACGAATTACAATTTACTCGTTTATATTGTCTATAGTTTCAGACATGAATAAGATTCTGATTGCATCCAGAATCTTCTTTTATTATCTCATTTATATTTTTTCTTGTTTCATTGGAGTAAAATCTTTTTTCTTCTCTAAAGTTAAGGGTTTTCAATAGAATATCTTGAAATAAAAGAACTATTGAATTCTTAATTTCACTTATAATCGTTGTAAGTTAATCATTGAAACTCCTTGAAATTCTAAGCATTAAATTTCCTATACTTTTACAAACCGGCGTTAGATGAAATGATGCTTCTTTAAAAAATGCATTTTTTAAAAAAAACCATGTGCAAGATTTTCTTTACAATATAAAAAAAGCCTGTACTTATAATACTCACACAGAAGAAACAATTGATTTTAGTGTGAGAAAATCTTTCCATAGCGTTGGAAGAATGTGTAATCGAAATCAGATAATTAAAACAAGAACAAAACAAATCAATATATCTCAATTAAGCTTTGATACACTGAAAGTTTTGGAGGCTCTATAGCTATTCTGTGGAAAGCAAAAAAATTATGTTATTAAAATTTGAAAGGAACCAGTCGATTATTGAGACAAATACTTTACATTCTGAAGCATTAGTAAATTGATTGATTCGTTGCTTATTAGCGTCTTCGTTAGAGAGATAGTGGCGACTAAGATGAGTAACGTCATTTATCAAAACAACGCTTTAGAAACAAAACTTTTTTATTTATGTAAGAATGTGAATATGATTTCTCATAGATATGAAAGGCTGATATATTCGTAATGTTCTAAAAACATATTTCTTGTGAGAAAATATCTTACGCTTTAAAATGTTTTAAAAATATTTTATGCATAACAAATAATCATTTCTTAGTAATAAAGCTTTTAGTTACAAATAAAAAGTCATTTGTAACATTGTGCCCTTTTAGCAAATAGTTATATCTATTTTTCTTGTAAATATTCTAGGTAAATAATCTATTTCTGAATTTGAAAATTTAATATTTCAGGAAAATGATGGTTTATGTTGGGGTTGACATGAGATATCATATTTTAATATTTATTTAAATGCTATGTGATACTGTTCATCTCCCAAAATTTCAAATTCTAAAAAAAAATGATTAAAAAATTACGGAAATAAAAATTATTTATATGTGCATAAAAGTTAATTGTATTCTATCCACGATAAATATATTTACATTACTTACTATATTTTGTTAATCTTAGGAGTCGATGACAAACCTTCCGATGTAGATAACATGCCTTACACAACTTTATTGTACGCAAATGGTCCTGGATATAATCACAATTTCCCAAGTGGTAGAGAAAATTTGACTTCTGTAAACACAGGTAGGTACACAATTGAGCGCAATTGTCTATAGTTAAAATTAAATGATAGAAAAAGGAATTAATACAATGATTATTGTATATATGTTTTCGTTTTGCTTTCATAATATGAATTACAAAAACGTTTCTAAATTTTTAAAACTCATTTTATTTATAGTTCAAAATCATTTCCTTATTTTTTTTCTAAAGATTAAAACGTGTTTTATCCAAATAAGCTTAAGAGTTGGTATTTTAGTTTGATTGAATTTTGAGTATCTCTAATCATTCACAATGTAGATTGGACATATTTACTTAGGATATATGTGCATTTAAAAATAAAGCATTAACTTTAAAGCAATTTGAAACTGATCTTTCATAATATAAAAACATAAAACAAAACTTTTCCCCTCTCATTATGAAGCCAAGCAAATGTTCCCGATTTAAGAATAATATTTTTGCAAGAATTTAAAAAAGCAGGTGAATCTCAATGTATTTTTTATGCAGTTTTTTTCTTTTTTTTTTTTTTTTTTCATAAATAAAGTTGAAAATGTATCGTTATGAATGTATGTGCTCACTACTCTAAGTATACGAAAAAATGCAGAATTATTTTAATCGTGATTAATATGGTATTTATTTTGCAGTGCTGATATTTTTTGTTGCAAAAATTAGTATCATATAATGTCTGAGGATTTCTAGAAAAATCACACTATTATCGAAAATAATTTATAGGAAATTGTAATGCCTTTTTCATGTACAATTGATTATACATAAATAATAAAAAAATGCTGAACAGTAAATATCTATCAATAAGTATGTAAATAGGTTTATATTTTCTTTAAAAAAAATATTTAGATAATCACAAAATGTAACGAATTCTGATCGTTATTTTTGTAAATGCATCTTCATTAAAGATCAATTTCTAATTTGTGATACATTATTTGTATCGTAAATATTTATTTTTTGTGTGGCTGATCTGTTTCAGTAAGAATTAAGAATCGTAATGCGCAATGCGATTCTATACCAAAATCACCCATATTTGTTTCAGAAGATATATAATAACAATCATATGTGTTCTTAATGTATCCTTCAAATGAATTTTTCAACACCTATGAGTGAAATCAATTAACTACTCCATAGCGAAGTAATAATTTCATTGTTGAACTCTATATACATATTTATTCATTAATATTTTTAACAACTAAAATATGAAAGTAATTTTTATTTTATTATATTCAGAATTAATTCTTTTTGTATATTTGAAATATTTCATTAATTATTAAATACCTACTTACTTTGTGTTTTTTTTTATTTGATGACACAGAAGATAAGAATTTCATTCAGCAAAGTGCAGTGCCTCGTCGATGGGACTCCCATGGAGGGGAGGATGTCCCAGTGTATGCTCACGGGCCAATGGCCCACTTGTTCAGAGGTGTCGTTGAGCAGACCTACGTGCCCCACGCATTGGCTTTTGCCTCTTGCATCGGGCCTCAGAGAGACGATTGCGAACGCAGGAGGCAATCTTACCACAGGCAACTCATCGAATGCCCCTCACCACACATCGTGGAAGAAGATGCTTACTCTGCGGCGAATTGGGAAACATCGAGGTGGTACATCATCATCACATATTGCTTGTGTTTGCTTTTCATGATGAAGTATGAAAGGACATGAGGAATGTAACAATGATCGGATGATGTATACAAACAATCTGGTCGTGTTAATGAACATGTTGATCCAGTTACATCTCTCAAAGAGCATAAAGGATAACATTTATAAAGATTCATTTTTTTCTTACTAGGTAAAGACAATAGAGGGTAAAAAAACTGGTATTAAAATTGAAAGAAATTGGTGATAAAAGAAATTGGTAATGCATTTGAAATTAGATGTCGTTTTTTCTACTTGGTGTTATTTATTATTCAAGATTATGGAAAAATTTCAAATTTAAATTATCTTGAAGTATATTATAATATGCTAAGAATGATGGGAAAGAAAAAAAAACACTTATAAACTGATTGTTTCTTATTTGCACATACTTTTAATTGACGATATTCATTTAGCTTACATTGAAGAAGAATCATGAAGCTCGAGTGGAAAAACATTCTGATGTTGAAAACCTATTGCGGAACCATTTCAAATATAATAGATAAGGCACGTTAAATGGCATGATGATTTGTGATTTGGTATCAAAACGTAAATTGAATATATTACTTTCAAAAGATTACAATTACTTTCAGCATTCAAATCACAATTAATTAGTTAATTTGCTAAGAAAACATATTAAATTTCATTGATCGGCTTATTATTTTTAGTAATCAGATGCTTTTAATGTAAAAAAGTTTAGTAATTACACCAACTCTGTATAGATGTGATTATTTATATGAACAGATTTATTTTACAATTTCTCTTTTTAAAAGGTAATTCTTTGTTTAATTGAATTTGAATGTGTAATTTAAGACTTTCAAGTATCGCTCATTAATTGTTTTTTGCATGAAAGATATAAAGTATTGAAATTTTTTTAATATTCTAAAACTTTTTATAAAAATAATTTTTCTTTGTATTTTTTTGCATAAGATACTCTTCCTTGAATTATATGTCAAAGCATATGATAATAAGGGTCATTAGGAACTTTGAAACTTGCTAATGAATTTTTATTTCTTTTAATGTCTTTTTAACCTTTATGTCATAAATTTGTGCATGTTTCTAGTGTTAAAGATCATTTTTACTTGTAGTTATTATTAAAAGGCCGATGATGATATTATCAGATTCATTTAGCGTAATACATTCTAGTAGAACATATTCTACTAAAATTAAAATTTATAAACACTAAAACTATTTGTTTTAGTTTAATTTCTACTGGTCTTTTAGAATAGACAGGATTAGAAGAGTTTTTTTTTATTTCCATGTATTTGACATTTATTAGGTTATCTCATTAATTACACAGGCCTGCGGAACTAAATAATGTATCATACTAAACTCAGAAATTTATCGAGATGTGAAATTTGAGAATATTTCTTCATCAAATTACTAACAAAATTTATTAAGTTCATTGTTGAGAACTAGAGAGTGCAAAATAATGCTGTTTGTAAGTATTGTTGTAATGTAGTAAATAAATTTATTGTTGATGTTGCAAACACTACTGTTGAACACCACAAATTTAAATACTCTTTTGACAAATGTTATAGATAATATTTGATTACAAAAATCATTAAAATTTATTAGAAAAGAGTATAGTTTGCTTAATTTGTAATTATTGTTTTGTTAAAACTATTATTAAGACTAAACTATCATTTAGAATAAACAAAATATCGAATGTGTATTACATCTTTTAACGCAGGCCTGTGTCACTAATTATTTAAAGTACGTGTTATAATGTGTATTATTTCATATTGTGTAAAGGTCCAAAATAATGACTTAGGTGAAGTGTACGCCTGGACGCCAAGCTCGGTTCTTTTTTATCGCCGACTTATAGTATTGGGCTGGCTTAACATGACAATTGGTTGTTTAAAATTTGGCAAAAAGAATTTCATTACCAAAAAAACTGGGCGTATACGGCTCCTGTTGAGGAAATAATTATATTTTTAAGTTATCATTTCGGTCTATTTTTAGTTTTGAATGTACACAAATCAAGAACTTAATTTCAATTTATTTTTATTTCAGTATTAGAAATGCTTCTTATGGATAAAAGGAATTTGACGAAAATGTATTTCGTTACTGATTAGTTAATTGCTTATTATTATCGATAATTCATTATTTTTGTGGACAGGTTACACATCATTATTTTTAAAATATAAATCTGAGTTATCAATGCTATCTTATTTCTAATTGTAAATGTCGCATGGTTCCAATAACAATCACAACTGTGATATCATATCCTTGCTGTGTAGCACATCTTTCAAAGTAGATGAAACAGTATATTTGAATTATAGAGTTTCTTCATTTTAAAATTTTCGCGATTTACATTTCAAAAGAAAATGAATGGTGAAGTTACGAAAAGCTCTCAAGTCTTCCAAAGTTACAACAATTTTGAAACACCAACCATTCAAAAGTTGCACGATTCTTGGAAAGGTTGTTTTTCACTAATTAAAAATAATTTAAGAATATAGTTCCTTAAATAATATGATAAAAAATTTATTCTTGTTCATTCTTTTACATCTATCTGATTTATTGCTTGAATTTCAAAATTTTCTTTTTATATTATCGCGTTATTTAAGCACTGAAAAACCCTTTTCAGGAATTACGTGATTGAAAATGCTCAATTTCCTAAAGTATTTGATGGATTTAAATTTATTTAAGGTATTAAACAAAAAAAAATTCTTAAGCTTTAAAACGAAATTTTATCTTCTTTATGTAATATGAGTTCAGAATCCTCAAACATACTTTGATTGGATTTCCCGAATTACAGTTTGAATACCTTGTGCATTATTATTTGTAATATAATAGAAGTGTTCAATTATTTATCATATTCGAACAGTTATTTCATTGTAAATAAAATTATTTTTAATGAATGCCTGAGAAATATTAGGTAATCTGGATGACTGTGTAATAAAAATATTTGAAAAGAATAATCTAGGAATAATTGAATATTTCATTAGTTGAGATTATCCTGTATTATTTCCGTGTTATATGAATATAATGTAAATTAATTACAATTTGAGCATTGATAATCAAAATTACTATGATATTGTTTCATAAAACTCTATTTGAAGAATAAGTAAAATTGATAGTGACATAAAATTGTATTCGTATAGTTAAAAACATAATAAATATATTGATGGGAGAAATCTTAATTTTGATGTTATCTGTATTATAATCTTTTTATTGTACTGCGAAATTTTATGTTAAAATACCCCTCTCCCCAAAATTACTTTTAAATCTTATTTTCAGAATTGTATTCATAATTTTTTGATTCTTATTTCATTAATTCAATCTAGACTTGAGAAATGTAATAAGTTCATTCCAATCACTCTTGTGCATTTTCCCGTCAATATAAATGAATTCAAAACACATGTTTGAGTTATAAATAACTCTCATACATTAAATGTGTATATTTCAAGAGTGAAGAAAATTATCATCATTAAATTTCTATTTACATAATATTTCACTATTTTAGAAGTATATAAAGAACACATGAAAGTACAATCGCAGTAGAATACATTTTGATAGTGATTCTTTTAACAGGAGCAAAACAGTATTATTTACTTTTTAAAAAATTAAATTCTATAAATGGAATGAAGTGAATAAATTGAAATATTTTGGATTTTTTTCCTCTTTTAGTATTTGGCAGTTTAACGAAGATAATTAGAATGACCATATTTTAACTTTGTTCTTCCCTTTCATGAAAATTCAATAATAATACATCAGTTTCTATTTAATAGTTGAAATTCTGAAAACACATAAAATTAAAGGCTATCATATTATTATGAATTTTTATTTATATTTATGCATATTTATGTATACATATAGTTTGATAGTTACTTCAAATCCCGCCTTATTCAAGTTGTGTTACATCTTAACATTAATTTTAGTAAATGTGTAAGTTTTCTAAGTAATTCAATTTAATATTGAAAAAATATGTAAATATTTTCTTTTGGTTAACTATTAAATTTTCTGCTCGAATATACATATAAAGAAATATTCCAAAAAAGTTAGAAAAACGAATAATGAGTTCAGCTGGGTATATTCCCATTAAGTTTTTGAGAGAATGTTTGTTGAACTTCATGTATTATTAATACATAATTTAAAAATTAATCCTGTGTTTTCATATATATATATATATATATATATATATATATATATATATATA
>BMAW01049469.1:0-20115 GCA_019974015.1 Nephila pilipes
TTTTCTTTCCTCAATGCATTGTTTTCGCTAGTTTTTACATATTTCAACTGCAGTCGTAAAGCTTACACTTTATTGCTATGTTTGTATTGGAAATGAATGGGATTAAAATTCCACATTTTCATATTTTTCGCATTCAACCAATCGGCCGTCTAATCATTTTTAATTTTTATTGTCAACCATCCAAATGAAATACTTGGGATACAGATCTCAATTGTATTATTTTCCTTTATAAATCATTAAGATGATTTATGAAATGAAAGTTTTGAAAATGAAAAAAGCGCTAATTCTTTGGAATACTCATCGTAACACAGCACTTCAATAGCATCAATTCATCTACATTCTGAATTGTATGTTTCTTACAAATCTTGTAACCCGATTTTGAAATTCAATTCAAAAGACAAAGCCTGCTGAAGAAAGTAGATTCCACGCCTTTTTTACAGTTTTAACTTTCACCTATTTTTCTCAAAACACTTTAGAAACATAAATAGAAGATTATATATATATATATATAATATCAGTGCCACTTATTGTTAAACGCACAATCATATATGTAATTTACAATAAGATACATATTTGTTTTAAATTATATTTTACCATGCATAATGAAATTTTTATAAAACTCCTCCGATTTTTATGAATTTTCTAAATCTAGCTTCACGATTCAAATATCATAATAAATTGTGCTCACTAGATATTGGATGTTATAAAAAATTATAATTTCCTCAACATGACAAAAGAGCTTAAGGGCATGCACTCAAAACAATAATAATCATTGAGGATGTCTCTATCACCAATAGTATTGTTACATTTAATTCATTTGGAGTACATTGGTTTGTAAGACAACAGATATAAGATGAGTTTCAAGTACTAATTAGAGTTATCGAGGGTTTTCCTATTTTCTGTAATATAAATTACGTACAATTTATTGCATTTGGTTCCAGTGGAACATATTATTTCCATTTTCAGACAATTTAACAGCTAACTATAGCGTAGTTAAACAAGAGAATAAATTTATTTCATTTTAAGTCTCACTGAAAATACTGTTTAACGTAATATTTTGAGTAAAAATTTTAAGTATAAAATTGTGTTTTTAATTTTTCTCTGAATATTTCGTTTTCATTCAATTTCTGTTAATGCTTTAACGGACTTAGTGAGTCACTAGCGATTTTCCAGGTGATCTATATTTGTTTTACTTTTGCTCAAATGCCAGTATTATTCATACAATTACATGTTTCATAGTATCAGTAGAAAAGCATAAACTTGGCGCCGAATGTAGAATACGAACGACTGGTTCTCCACCTAGTGGGAGAAATATTTTAAGGAGGATAAATACATCATATGGAATTAATAAGCAATAATATCCAAGGATATTTGGTGCGATATAAACATTCTGAAAACATAGGTAAGGAATAACTTCTTGCTTTCCTTTCAGGTGTTTGATACAGGGGACAAAGTAATTGACAAAATGCTGTCCGTCATTCGAGGAGAGGACTGGAAACGTGTGCGAACTATTGTCACGCCCACTTTCACAACTGGGAAGATTAAGAGAGTGAGTTCTTTTCTTTCCGGTACAATTTTCAAAAAATTATTTTCGGGAAAATAGTTAAGAATATGAATAATCGATCAAAAAATTTCTAACGTTATTTTTTATAGTAACGGGCACTAGATTCTGTGGTGACATTCTCTTTGAGAAAATTAATTTGAAACATTGCCAACATGTAGACAGGCCCTGAAACGACAGACTCTGACACTTTTTGAAAGGTGTTTTAAACACTGCTCACTTAGAAGACTTTAAAAAGAGTAATTTATGAGAAAATCAACTTTTTAAACAAATATTACTTTATTTTATAAAATGAATTTAATATTATTTTATTCTTAAGATAAAATTGATAAATTAAACTAATTAAATTTATTGGCAATATTTTTATACAATAAGCTTATACCACCATATTTTTTTCAAAACTTTTGAATTAGGAAATGGATTTAGTCTCATGAGATTAACTGGAAACCCGGTGTAACATTTTCGCCCGACAAGGCGGCTTCTCTCTGACAGAATCCCAATGCAACTAAAGTTTCCGAAACAATTGTTTTAAAACTATTTTTAAGTTACTGATAGCCACATAAGAATCTTGCGAAATGCTTCCCTCCATTTCACTTGACTTGTTACATGACTCATGAAGAAGTTCTTATGCAAAAAAATCTTCAACAACTCTACTCTCTGCCCTGGACTAATCATTTCTAAACCTCTTGTGCGATTTCTATACATTCCCTTTTCAATGGGATTTGTTGGAGGTGAAACGGTGTACAGAAGAGACTCCATTGCTTATGAACGTTGTTTTAAGAAGCAACACAAAGACTATTGGCGACGGACCTCAGAACTTAAGAATAGCTCCCGTACTAGATGATAGTTTCTTCTTCAAACACAGTGATAAATTTAAAAAAAAATATTTTGATAGTTTCTTTATTGAATTGTTGATCTGTGCCCATAAAATTTCTTAAAGGTTTAATTAAGTCACTCGAAATTATTATCTTCTGAAATATAGCAAAATATTTCAGATTGCTCTTACCATTTCAATAAATGAATTTGAAGTTTTGAAGTCGACACCACGGCAAGAGCACTGCCTTCGCCCACGTCTTTTGCTATACGACTGTCTCTTATTATTGGAGTAAAGGGAGTACTATTTTCGACTTGGTAAATGTTCACACTGTACTGATACAAACGTTTTCCAATCTTTTATTATTTCGTTTCTTGAAAAAAAAAATGGCCTGCTTAACTGAATATCGGACAACCAATGGGTAGCGAGTGTGATTCTCGTTAATCAAGAGATTCTCATGTAAAGGATCTGATGAACGTTAAATCCTGTTGGAGTTTAATGTATTGACGTTGGATGATTCAGAAGAGATGGGGATATCAACTCGGGTGCCCTCATCATCATTTGACAATAATTCCATTTACGTTATCCATTAACAATAGCACTTTGTGCTGTTTATAATACGAGGTTACTAAACAATCATTGAAACGATTCCGCTTCTCTCTTTGGTGAAATGAACTCTTTACTCGACGATGCGGCGGAGGGATCACTCTGCGTTGCGTTTGTTTTCGTCATAGTGAGAAACAAAGCACCATATTCATACGAGGAAGTAAAGTTTTGGTTGTTAATATCTACTGGAAACTCACCGAGATATCTGCATAAAATTCATTCTGCATATTATTTGAAACTTGTACACATTGCACTGTAAATTACAGCTATTAATACTTATTTGTTTGATTTCAGAAAGCCCTGAATTGAAGTAATCAGCAGTATCGTAATGTTTTAAACATAATCGAGATGGAAACTTAATTTTCTCTTATTGTTCTTGAGACCTCTCCCCACAGTTACCATCCATAGTGATAAATTTCTTCCATCGCTTCTTGTTCAATCAAAAGTCTTCCTCGTAGTATTGAGCAGATTGAATTTTCTATCTTCTAAATGCTTAGGATTGCTTCACTCTACGGCTCCTTGGAACTATAGAAGTCAACATGAATAGCTGAAATTTATGTACAACATTATGTACATAAATATCAATAATTATACAGAATAAATTTTATCTAGATATATCGGTTACTTCTTCATAATTATTAAGACTTTAGAATAGGCCTCATAGAGAATTCTGAGTTTAAAAGACTCACTAAGTAATTTCTCTTTAAGCATTTCAAATTATACATAGATCACACTCAATAATCCGATACTAAGAATTATCAAATTTTTGTTCTGAATTCCTTCTGGATAAAATTTATGTAGTGTTTTGACACTACATTAAATAATATTAATTAAGTGTAATATTTGATTTCCAGATGCTGGGCATTTTCAAGGAATGCGCCAACACATTGACGAACAACTTCCGAACTTTAGCAGGAGCAGGAAAACCAATTGACGCTAAGAGGTTAGTTTGGATGTTATTTCTTTCTGTTTGGACATAACTTTAAATTTATAGAAAATACTTTTTGAAAAGTTTCCAATGAAACGAACTCTAAGCCAAAATTTGATCACGGATTTCAACTTATTTTTAAAATGCATATTTTCATTTTATCTTTGTTGCATTTCTTTATTCACCTTTCTTTGAGAAGCATTTTTTTCTGAATAGTTTTTACCACGAAATTATATTGTGTTGGCAACTAAGTGATTGTCAATTTTGCCGATACATTATTTATTACTTTGTTAATACGTATTTTAGCACATCCTTTTGTTTTGTCAACGTGTTCAAAGCACATAACCTCTATTGTTTTCATGTTTTTTTTTTATTTCCACCTTTCATTAAGAAGAAATTTGTATCTATTAGTTATTTAATTTCGTTTTCACATATCACAATTTAAAAATGGAAGAATCAAACGCGCATTTTAAACATTTTGTCGCGAAGATTTGAAGCAGGTTGAATCGAAGACAAAATCGATATCTCCTAATGAAATGGTTCATTAACAAATCGAGGGTATCTTCACTTGACTGAGAATTGATGGTTTTTATATCATAATAAAATATTCCAGAACACTGTTATGGAAACGTAAAGTATATTCTAAAAGGTGTGCTACAAATTATATTGAAAAACAGAGAACAATTAAACAAAACATTGACATAAATTTTCAATGTTATAAGCTGTGGAGTTTGAGCCCGATATATCTCGGTGTCTAGACTAATGTCTTACCTCAGTGCAATTGGCGCTTATGAGCTACATAGAAATATTTTATTGCACTATTTCCGAAAACACAGGAACGCGCATCGCAACCGCACAAGAAGTTAGGCTATGGGAGTGGAGTCTTGAATGAAAGGTGACTAATTTAGTTTGTCAAATTTCATTCTAGTTGCTTTTCACTCAAAAAGGCTCAATGGTCTAGCCGCCCATTTAAAGTTGATGAGAATCATATGAATGCCCTCATCCATTCAGATTGTCATAGCACAATACATGAGATTGCAGAGAAGCTCTATGTATCGCATATATGCATTTAAAAAAATTGAAACAAATTGGCTCCTTTAAGAGACTCGATTTATTGGTCCGTCATCAGCTTTAGGAAATTCATTTGACGGTCATTAGCATCTCCGGTTTGCTTCAGAAACGGAACGAGATAGATCCTTTTCTGAAACTCCTGATTACAGGTTACGAAAAGTGGATAGCTTATAACAATGTGAAATAAAAAAATTACGTGGAAGCAGGACCAATCAGAAGCTGAATTTGCTCCAAAAATACGATTATTCTGTCATTTTGGTGGAAGTATAAAGGAATTCTTTGCTTTGAACCTTTACCACGAAACTAAACATTTAATTCACACGTCGTCGTTCAACAACTCAAAGCAAAAAAGCATGAAAAATTGTCAGAATTTATTTCGTAAGGCTATTGTTTTCCAATATCAGATCCATGCATCTTTGGTCACTCGCCTAAAATTACTGGAACTAGGTTGAGATGTGTTATCACACCCACCATATGACCTTCACCTTGCGCCTTCATATTTCCAGTTATTTCGTTTCATGCAGAACTCCTTAGATGATAAAGCGTTTAATGACGTTGATGATAAGAAACCCATTAAATTCAGTTTTTTGCTGATAAAAATAAGTTGTATAAACACGATTTTGCGATACTGCCTGAAAGATAGCAAAAAGTCATGAACAAAAACGGACGATAACTAATTTAATGAAGTTATATTTTCACAAGTAAAAATTTCAAATTTTCCTCCGTATCTAAAATCCACAATCATTTAGATCCCAACTTAATGCTTTTTAACAGCAAGAAAAGTAGAGAGAAAAATGTTTCTATCTACTTTCTAGTAATATAATTTTGAGTTTAAAATGAAACCATTCCCCCATTTTTTACGCAATGACAAAAAGAAACCTGAAGGATTTATTCAGAAAACATTATTTGTTGTGGCAAATAGTTATTGAATTCAATTGTCTTGTTCTAAAATCCCAAATAATTATCTGAGTGTAATACATTTCAACTTCAGTTACAGAATTCGTTTCTATATATTACGTGTTTTTCACAAATATGTTAAATTTCCCCATCGTGTTTCGATTTTGAGGAATTGAGTGAAGTACATGTCTTCTTATTCGTTTCCAACGGATTTAAATCTAAATGAAATGTGAAACTGGCCGACGATGATTCAATTAAGCCACAGTTTCGAGTCCTAATCCCACTAAGGATCGGTAGATTGCGCAGTAAATATGTCAAGGCTTCAACTCCGCACATTGGCAGGGAGAGGATGTGGGCAGTGGGGTGCCAACCTAGGTGTCGACCACGTTATCTGACTCTTGGTACAAAATTACAAGGAAGATTGAAAATTGTAAGAGTTGTTCCCTTAGTTGGCGAGAAAGGCTTCTTTGGGTATATATAATGATAATATACAATATAATTAAACTAATTTGACAAGGTAATAAAAATGGATATTAGGAATATTAACATGCAGATATGAAATGGAATCTCTACACTGTTTGGACTAAACAGTGCCGAAGGTAAAACAGTAACACTGTCTTCACACATTACCTATTTATTAGAATTTTTTGAGTAAATGAACCAACATATAGACGCATTTAATGACAATAGACCTTATTAATAGAGTACAAAGCGGCGCATAGAGAAGCATAGCAAAAAGAGGAGCTTTATTGGGCAAACCGCGATTTTATATCCTGAGAAGAACCCTTCCGTCATTACAGAATGTTCTAAATTTTACTAAAGGATCCGTGGAAAATTTATACGCGTTCAACGACTCTGAAGGTTAAAACAGGAGTAGTTTCTGTGCGAGAAGATAAATAGTATTTCATTATGATTGGCCCTTTAAAGTAGCGTAAATTAAAAAAAAAAAAAAAAGATAACTCGTCACTTATATATGTTGACTCTCATTACGCTTTTCATAAAAGAAACTAAAATTTATTCCTGCTTTAATTTTTCTTCCGTCATTATTGAATTACATATTCATATTTTCCACAGCTTTCCAAAAAAACTTTATAAATGACAGCAATAGAGAAAAGCCTTCTGCACCTCAAACGCATCCCTTACCCAATATTTTGACTTATGGAAGGAATGAAAAACTAGGTTTTCTTCCTCTCCGTAATAATCGAAGACAACTTAGAGCAGATCCCTTTTTTGAAAAAGGTCAGATTTCTTAAGTTCGGTGGAACAGATCGTACTAAACCTGTATTTATAAGTAGTGGGATTGCCAGTTGGGCAATTTGTTTGCAGAACATTTTTGATCACGTCCTTCTATCCTAGGATCCAACCAATTTTATTTATATTAAAACTGTTATCTCCTTTCTCTTTCTCTTGTGGAATTTCCACTAACGCAGGATGTACGGAACATTCACGATGGACATCATCGCCAGTTCTGCCTTTTCCACCAAGCTCGATTCCCACAATGATCCAGACAACGAGTTCGTGCAGATGGCGAGAAAAGCCTTCAGTCGTAGACTCGGATTCAAGTTTGTTCTTTTCCGTAAGTTGTATTCAATTGTTTTTTACGTTGAAAACGCTCAGCCAATGATTTGATAAAACATAACGTGTGAAAACAATTTATCGTTGATAATCTTATTAATGTATTCTGTATAAAAAGTTTTCCTAAGATATTGCATAACACATATAAGCAAAAGATTAATCAAGTTTCTATTTAAAGATGAGTTAAAAATTATGAAAATTATATTTAAGTGTAAAATAATAAACAATTTGTAAGAGCTTGAGGGGCTAAGACACTTAGAGATAATCTGACCCATGCATAAAGTACCATAGCTACCTATTCGTATATGAGATCAAAAAAAGTATGAATGCCTCAAGTGCTTATAAATTATGTTACTTTACATTTTCAAAAAAAATGTTTTATACCTTTTAATTAATTACCATTTAATTCATTTAATTACATATGATTCATTTAATTAACTCAGCAATTAAATGAATCATACGTGTGTTGGGCATTTTTAAGTTCAAGGTCGCCCTTCCTACTGTTCAGTAGAGTATCATCATCGAAGTCACACGTGCATGCATAATTTCAGCTCGATCAGATGATCTCAAAAGGGGTTTAATTTTGAATACCAATTTTGAATTGGAAAAACATACATGCATGTGAACATCGAAAATTAAAGGAAAGCTTGTAGAAATATTTTCAAAAGTTATTCCATCGGAAAGGAAACTTATCGTCAAAAATAAAACAAAAATTAAACACATATTTTATTATAACCTATATAATTCCGCATATATTCAGATATGAAATTCTACATAAAGTTCTGAAAATTTAAACATGTAACATATATATAACAAAAGAAGCGGTTCTACAAAACGTTAAACTACTGTATATCTGCTGTATTGTGTACCATCTATCAATACGGCTTTGTAAATAAAAACAATATTCTAATTGCTTAAATTTAGCAATACAACGAATTCAAGGAAATACAAAAATTTCAAAATAAACAACATTGTCAAACTTTCAAAATGCCTCCAATTATTCAAAAGAAATTACTTTTATTTGAAATTCCTATTTTATTTAAATTATATTTTTACGCATAATATAGATGAAAATATATAAAAAGAATCTATTTTACAGAAAATAAGCTAAATGGAAGTGAATATTAGTGTTAATTATAAAACATAATTTTTATTCTAGAAAGGTCAAGGTTATGATGGACATACATGTTTTCAAACAATTTTTGAATCACAGTTGAGGTTGGGGAACTCGAGTGATTGTCTGACTTTGTTTCGATAGAGTCATGGGTTCGAGTCTAAAGACCAAATGTATACAGGGCTGATACAATGTAATCCTCATATTGGAGAGGAGTACAAGTTTGGAGAGAGGAGTGCCTTCTAAGACATCCTCTTAGCACATGACTGTGGTTCACATTCACAAAGTCCGTCGCCAATAACTCTGGCGTTTATTCTACTAGAACTGTAATGCAATGAGCAATCAGTTCAAATCCTTCATACGAATTAATGTACAGTTAATTCATTGCAGCTTCAAAGATTTCGACAGAGTAGACATTGAAGTAGTGACTGAATCCTCGTTACGTATATAGAGTTTAGAAATTACAGATCTATTGCTAATAGCCCTTATACAGCGCTTACGCACTTTAGGAGGAGTAGGAATGAATGAGAATTGCAATGAATTGACAGAAAAGAATTGCGAGACAGAGATTACCAGAATCATTCGTTGAACATAAATAGTGTAAATGATGTAGTACATTATTCCACTTCACTATATTACAGGAGATGTCCGAAGTTTTCACTCTTACAAGCAATACATGCACTTCCTTCTCGGGGCGTGGAGGCTAACAAAGTCAAAACACCTGGTTATCCTTGGATATCCGCAGCAGCGTTGACGATTCGTGTAAACAGATTCATTTGAGAATAGAATAGCATTTCATAAACAGGAACTTAAAAAATTACGATTGGTTTTAAAGCCAGCGAACGAGATTTTGGGAAACCAGCCCACCAGGCCCAATCTATCGTTGATTAAATGACACATTTATATGGCGTGCGTACGAGTCACTCGTTGCCTTCCTCCGCGATGTCTGTCATCTTTTAAAAACCCAATTTCGCTCAAATTGTAAAGCACATATAATACTGCCAGATACATGTTTCTGTGAGAACTATTTTGGGTGCAGTCATTGAATTCCCCGTCCATTGCCACCAGCCAATCCATATGCTAATGCATCTGCAAGCTTCTTGTTCGTAGAACGCTGTTCGAACAGGACGACTATGAATCGAATGACAAAAAATCAAACGTTTTCCCTCCAGCTTTCTCGTGAATATCACCTCCTTCTAGTGAAGGTTGATGCTTATAGTAATGGACTGCTGTGCGATGTCTCAATCCTTTTTATCCTCCCTAAAATTTATACCCAATCGATGAGACACTCCATTCATTGTTTTTGAGCAACATTCTTTCAAAACCAAATCAAACCTTTTTAAATCTTGTAATGTATGTACCCTTACACAGATTTGTAATTAGTATTTTTAATTGTATACATGTATTTTTAATTACAATGAGGAAAACAAAACGATAATTTTAAATGGAAATCTTCCATCAGAGAGTTGAGATGTAAAAATAAAGACTTCTCTTGCTTAATAACTTTCATTGTTAATAAGCTATTTTTATTATTCGTTATTCCAATTTAAACTTTAACTTTCGTTTCTTTAGTTATGGCTCCACGTCTTGTGAGATTCTTCAGGATAAAATTCTTTTCTACGGATGTTTCCAATTTCTTTAGGGAAGCGACGCTTCAGATAATCGAACAGAGGAGAAAAACTGGCCAGGTGAGTAAGCTTTGTTTCTCCTTCGCTTTTCATCAGTAATCTATATAAATTGTTTTATTTTAATGTTATAGATATTCGCGTGGCAAAAATATCCGAAATTTATTAGATCATCATAGTGCTTCATAATGCTTCTTGAGAGAATTAAGTATAGTATTTTAAACAAAAGGCTATCGTCATTAACTTTAATTAAAATTTTCTAAGAGAGAGTAATTTGTTCAAAATAAATTACCGTAATTTCTAAAACATTTTGTGGAAATTTCCGTACAAACTTAATTAGACATCGAAAAGATTCATACGTCAGTAAAATTTTGTTGAAATAGAATTATGAAAACGATGGTATGGAATACGAAATTTATTGGAAAATGTAATGAATAAGTTTTTATGAGATTTTAATCTTAATTAACTCGGAAATTAAAATTTGCTCTAAATTCCATCTCTCGCTTTGTTTGTATTGCAACAAAAGTCATTCCGGAACACCTGGAATTTCTTACAAGTTTGCTGCAAGATTAATCAAGATAATGCGATATTAGTCTTTTAATGGAATAAAGTATGTAACTAATTTTTTTTCTGCACTGCGGCTCCTTCAGTAAGTTCTGGAATAAATCTCATTTCCAAAGTTTATTAGTCTAATATTCATTTATAAAGTTCTTTCCTTGAAGTAGTAACTTAAAATGAAGGAAAAGAACAGAATAAGTTCCATATTTACATAAAAAAATATCTGATTAACCTGTTATTTGCGACATTGAAAGCTTTTTGTGTACAACATGTGAACTGATTTTCATAGATTAGTGAATACATCTCCTATTAAAGGTATTGTTACTTAGATGTTGGAGCTGGTAAAAGTGAATAATGTGATTTATTAACAGAATAAAAGAAGCTATTCTAGGCTGAGAACTCCATCAGACTGAAAACGCCAGGGTTTATATATTACAGTAGCATATTCCAGAACATTGCTTTGAAGAACGTAAAGAATATTCTGAAAGGTTTTATAAATTTTGATAGAAAATAATTAAACAATATTTTACCATGAATTTTAATGCTGTCAGCCCTGGGGTTTGAAACCGATAACTCTCGTCCTACAGACGATTTTCTCGACTCTGCATCATCAGTGCTTAAGTATGGAGCGGTGCGGCTGTTATGCAAATAAAATATATGTATGTACTATTGTAAACAAAATTACTCAAAGTCCAAAAGTAATTCATTTTCATAGAATGGTTAGTAAATTTAAACTGATATATGTCCAAAAGTAATTTTTTTAATAATTACTCTTGATAGTTAAAAATCTTAAGAATGCGTTATTCAAAAACTTAAAATATACATATAACACTGATTCTATCATACAATCTTATAAGAAAATCTTTATTAAATTGGCTCCTGAATGCTCCTTACGAATATTTGGTAAGAACCTGTGAGAGAATAATGAGAATGAAAAGAGAAATCTTGGGAAGAAACCCTGAAAGCGTCGCTTTCTCTGTTTTACTTTTACTGTCTCTCCACAAACTGCATCCAGGATCTCGCGGCTGGCATTATTTCGTCGATCTATGATTCGAGTCCTTATGGCTCTAAAGACACATCGTGTAAAGGGGCTGATGCACATTTAATCTGTCGAAGTTTTAAATCCTCCAGTTGCATGATATGGAAACTCGAAGTGAGAGGTACCAGTTTAAGTGTTGTCCTCATTACTTGATCGAGACTCAAAATAATTAGGTCAGTTTCCAATAGCTCTCATGCTGCTTCCAAGTGCTAAATTGATAAATGATCTATCAACAAAAGCATTGATCGAAAAACTTTATTTAGGGAAATATTAAGGAAATAGGATCATTTTCGGGATGTGGAGTTGGAAACGAAAACCACGGGGTAGGCTCAAAGTAATGGTTATTACGACACTTTGCTAGAGCATTAATCACGTGATCGAAAAATCTGCACTGGAAAAAAATTCACGAAGTAGTGACAGTTTGGGAAAAAATTAAGTGAGCGTCTGGGGAACATTTATGGTTCCTATCCAACAACACCGAAAAAATAGTTTTTTCTAACATTCCTTCTGAAATATGGCTTTCAAAGTCAGTGCAGCTAGCAATCCTTGCTACATTCTATGTTTGTAAACGTAATTCAAGCTGGTTTTCAATTAAACCCCTGTAGTGGAAACGAAATGAAAGTGTTTTAGTCAATTGTCTTTTCGATTATGTGTTACAAATACGCTTATGATTTTGCAGGTGAGGAATGATTTCCTCCAACTGTTGATGGATACCGCAACAGAGGTATCGAAGGAGCAAAAATGGGAAACGACAGATAACGAAAAAGACATTGCGTCTAACTACGATGGAAGCGACGATGGACATCAACTCTTTAAATCAGTCACATCCAAAAGTGAGGCCTCGTTTCTTTTTGGAAGATATTTCTAGAGAAAAATTTTAACATTAGTTTTGTTATCTTATATTTTGTACTAAGATTTGCTTAGCGTAATTGAACTAAGATGCCATTAAGAAGTTTTAAGAGAACTTAAGCATACTATCTTAAACATTTTACACTAGGTTATGGAATAATTTTTATTTATTGACAAACCCTGCGAAGTAGATTTTGAAGGCTAGATAGCTTATAATATGCATTCACGCGCGCGCGCACACACACACACACATATATGTATGAGTGTGTGTAAGTTAGCTTTCTCTTGGTACATTAGGCAATAAGTGTGTATATATATATATATTATCAAAAAAGTTAGCACCAAGAAAAATATGTCAGAATAAAACGAATTTTTACATACGTAAATACAACGTTGATGTAAGCAAATGAATACAAATTCAAAGCACATTGATTATCTGTTGTTGGAAAAGTTACAAACGAATGGAGTTTTTAGTATCCTGGCCACCTCTAACAAGAATGCAGGATGTGATATGGTCTGGCATTGAGACATATAAGTCCCGTATGATGTCCTGCAGCATTTCTTTTCATAGTTATTGTAAACGCTCTTTAAAAATTGGACCAAACTCGTAGGCTGTCCAAATTGCCGTCTTAAATGGTCTCAGACATACTCTTTCGGTAACAAATCTGGAGATCGAGCAGGCCAGGGAAGGGTGGAAACGTAGCGTAGAAAGTATGTGAAACCCTTGCTAAGTGTGGGTGAGCATTATATACTGTTGTAAAAGGGCTCTTGGCAGCCCTGCCACGAGTGGCATCATATGTGGCTGAAGAATGTCACACCTCCTGGCAGTCATGGTGCAGTAGATCAATATTAGAGGTGGATGTGTCTCGTTCGTGACGGCAAACCATACCATCAAACCAGTTTTGGTAGCAGTGAGCCACTGTACAGCCAGTTCAAGTTTGAGATGTTCACAGCGAAGCCTCCACACACGTACAGAATTGTCATCACTGTCCAAATCGGATATAGATTCGTCACTAAAATATAGATTAATATAAAATATAGACGACCTGATTCAATTCGGTTGTAGTCTAATCCCTTCGAGCGCAATACCACTCCAAACGGGTGATAGTGAGAGTGGATGTCAATGGCAGTACACGTAATGGGATCCTCGATAGCAACTATCTTTCAGCCAGGCGCCTCGCAATAGTAAGAACTGACTCAGAGGCTCGTAGTGAATGTGCCTCCTGTGTATGGATGTTGGACAATGAGATAATTGGCGCTATGCGTGCGTGTTGTATGATGCGACGGTCTTCTTTACTATTGGTCTGTCGAGGATGTCTTGAGCCTGGTCGCAGTGTTACAGATCTCTCTCTTGACCGCTTTTCCCAACACCTCCTCACAGTAAAGTCAGAATGGCCTAAGTGGCGAACTACTCGCCGAACTGATCACAGCTACACGACGAGTATTTTTTGGGGCCCTGGTCTCGAACCCACGACTCGATTCAAACAACATCGGCCGTGAGTTCGCGACCGTGATCACTATAGTCTTCACAATAGTCACTTCAAGGTCACGGATATTTCCCACTCTGCTGTTTTTAACAATGATAATAACAGTCAAGAATGAACATAATCCCCCCCCCTTTGTTTTAGTTTCCGTAAACAGACTTTTAATGAAAATGAAATTTTGTTTTTCGGTTTTTTAAAAATCTGCATCCTAAAAACATTTATTGAAAATCTGTGTAACGTTTTATAAATATTGTTAACATATAATATTGTTAACATAAAAACATTTAATTTTCTTACACTTTTATTCAACAACACATTGATTCTTTTTAAATTAAATTAATAGGTGTTATATTAATTTAATAGGTATTATATTAGTATTTTTAAGGATATGTTTTGATCATTTTTACTATCATTTTGAAAAAAAAAACACACATATTTTGTAGATGTATAAAATAGACTTTACATTTAACATACTGCACGTCCAAACGCAAAGGAATTCAGACCTCAACTGAAGTGTTGAAGATTAATGCAGTGGTGATGTTACATAGTCGCTAGATGGTAACCGATGGAGGAGAAACGAAAATGAGTGACCTTGACACGCCTATTCTGAAGTTACAGACTATAGCCTACCACGGCGACAATCAACTAGCAGAAAACAGTATTGGTGAATAGACGCATCAGCAAAAATCGTTTCCCCGATGATTTCTTCGTAAGGGAACACAATGTTACCGAACAACTTGTTATTAACTTAGAATGGAGAAAGAAAATTATTTCTTGATAGATTTTACATTTGTCGGCTACTGTGCTTCTGAAAGCAAACTAACCTCCCAATTCTTAAGTTAGTCAGCTTCTTTTTAAAGATTAATACATTCACAAATATTATATGATAGGAAATAATAATTTCGAAATCTATTATATCATATTACATTACCCCAGTATTTTGAGCAAATAATCGTGAGTGAAATTACTGAAATATATTATGAAATGTTTGACATGTTGTACAGCAAAACAATACTGTAAACCTGAAATGTAATACGAGTAAAATAACTTTGATTTGACGTCTTTATAGAACTTTCAATGGACGAGTTGGTGGCTCAATGTGTGATCTTCTTTTTGGCTGGCTACGACACCACAGCTTCCACCTTGTCTTTTGTCACGTACCAATTGGCCTTGAACCAAGACGTCCAAGACAAATTGCGCGAGGAAGTGGATGAGACTTTGTCGGCGAATGATGTGAGTTCCTTATTCTTCTGTCTAAATAATCATTCGGTCGCCGTTGATTCGCGGTAATCGGGGTTACGAAATCACGAATTACGCTATTAATACTAATCGAACGATCATCTAAATTGCAACATGGATATGAATTTTCTGCATTTTTACACACTTTCAACAATATTTTCAATTATTACGGAAGTCATCTTATACAAGGAAAAAAAATATTTATAACTCTTAAAATGTGAACAGTTAGAAACGACTCGACATACAGCTAATCCCACTGAAGACGGTAACTTGGAAAAAAATAACTAACAAAAAAAATTCAAATCGGGATGTTTTACATTCCTAGAAATATGTATTTCAATTCAAACTTTCAAATATAAAAAAAAGTAAATAAAAAGTACCAAAACGGTCAATACTTCCTTAGCACCAAATTTTCAAAGAATATGTTTCAAATACAAATCTTAGCTTATTTCCGCTTAACAGGAATGTTACCTTCTCCCTTTTGCGACGGAAGTTACCGTCTTTATCTTATGATCAGAATACTTGTCAGTTCAGGTTTCATAAGAGATTCCAGCTCTACTCTTGTACTTCTTGTCTTCTCATTCTTAGGTCCACAAGCACCACATTTGACTTTTTTTCTTTCTCATTCTTCTCTCATTCGGAGTAGAAGGTAGTTATAGAAAATTGGAACTCCGCCACATATTTGTTGTACTATGTATGAAACAAGAAGAGGAAAAAAAGGTATTCATGGCTGTATTTGAAGTCCTGATGCCCTTTAATAAATGATTACTTTGAATCTAAAAATAGTGAGTCGTGGTAAAACAACGACTTAGTAATCTCGCGAGTTAACGAGCAGAGTGTTATTGGGGTCTGATTTTACGTATTTCAATAAGAATTGAAAGGGTTTGCAAAAAAATTATTACCGGGTTCATTTTTGATCTATCCGTCATTTTCAGCAAGATAATCTTTAATAGAACATATTTTTTATAAATTATGCAGGATGATGACAAAATAAAACTTGGACTTAAATTTTCTAAATTCTAATAAATATTTTAACGAAGAAAACGAAAAATACTTCACAGAAAAGGAAAGCGTTTCAATTTTGTATTTAAACAATTGCAAATGTTCTATATATTCTCATATCGTTACATGTTACATTAATGTTCTATATGTCCTGTATCCAGTGGACCATATATATATATATATATATATATATATATATATCTTATATATATATTTAAGATATATATATATCTTATATATATATATAAGATGTATATATATATATATATATGAGGTATATATATATATATATATATATGAGGGATTGCGATTGTGCGTGATGAATTCTATTTATCACCTCCTTTTTAATTTTGGTTATTTCAAAGTTAATTTAAATTATCGCGTTAAAAACTTCTACTGTTTTCACATCTCAAGTTGTGGGAAGCGACTAAATCTTCTGAACACAATTAAAGAAATTAAGTACAGATTGCAATTAACTAAGGGAAACCGCATTTCCTCTTGCAAGGACACCCGCGCATTTTTAAAAATTGGCTCAACTTTGCAATTGTTTCTGAGAAGGAATATAGAAGAAAAATTGAGATGGTAGTCAAATCAATGTACTCGTATAGTAACGGGATTCAATACGGACGACTCGTAGTGTTATGTTCTTTTGTATTTTTTACACCATTAAAGTTTAAATTTTTGTAGTATATTGGAGAATGTAACTCATCAACATAAAATTTTCCAAACATTTGAAGAACACTGGTTGGCGACATGTGTTGATGCTTGTCAGATAAGTGCGAAATGGTTTCCTCCACTTGCGAAGTATTTGGCTTAACAGACTTCATTCTTCTGCGCAACCAGTGTTTTTGCATTGGTGAAACCAATACAAAAGTTCTGATGGCGTATGAGACGCATATTTCCCTTTGAGTGATTTCTGCCCTGAAACAAGTAATGAAGAGTTCACATATTCTAAATCGCTTTCTTGGTGGTTCGTACAGAAAAATGAGAGAAAGGCAAAAAAAAGAATTTTAATGCCTGCTTTCTTTCTTCCACCAGTGACGATAGCTATTTATATTTTTTTAGTTATATCTTTTTAAAAACATGATTATTATTCTGTAATCACCCAACTTTTTTCTCAAATCGAGATCGTTAAGTTTAATTGCACTAAGATGAATAAAAATGAAAAAAAAAAAAAAAAAAAAAATTATATCGCTAACTTTTAATTTTATTTTCATGACATATAATACCGAATATAAGCTGATCTGAGTAGAAGTAGTGAGTACGTTTTCCCCCACTCCCTTCCTCTTCAAATATTCCGTATTTAATTCAAGAATTAAAAGGAGTTTTTACAAACTGCAGCACATGCAAATGTATGAATAGTAAAATGAACGATTTTGTGTATGGAGAGGATATCAATGCTGATACGGGAATCATTGAAAGAGATGGTGGTATGCATCGAGAAATACCAATGAGTGAATATTTTGAAGTATTCGTATGATGTTTGCTTCTTTTTGAATATAAAATGCATTCAAAAACCTCAAAAGGTAAGTTAGAATATTTAAATAATATTCATCTTCTATAGGTATTTTATGAGAGCATTATCTGTTTTGCTATTCATTTTTTTTGCGAATTTATATTTAAGCTAATCCCCATAATCTAGCTAAAAAATACTTCCACAAATTAACGACTTATATACGGAAATAAACGTATTTGCTTTCATTAAACTAATGTTCCTTTTGTTGTAACAATTTTACAATTACAACTTTAAAGAAAAATGTTAGAACAAAAAAATCTTTGATGTATGATTATTTCTTTAGTATAGTTTTGAGCGTAATCGGTGCAATGTTTTCTTAACATTTCCCAACGCACTGTAAATGCAAGTGTAAAAATATTTTTTTAATTAGACCTCATGCAGCTGAATTTTCCAAAGCATTAATAAAAATAAAAATATTGCTTGATATGCGCATTTTTACCGATAATTATTTAATAACTATTAAATTTATATTAGTTTCGATTCAAAGATGGTTCCATCTCTTCAATTTCCCCGGGATATGTATTTGTGTTGCAACATTTTGTGCTGTTCTAAGTATTCAAATATTTATTTCAGGGAAAATTAACTTATGACGCTGTTCAGAATATGAAATACCTCGACAATGTTATATCAGAAACATTAAGAATGTATCCTCCTGCTATAAGGTAAAGTCAATAAATTTCATTAAAAGATTTTCGTTATAACTCTTCATTTTGAACTTATAATCCAAATTAAACTTAAATCAAGGTACAAACAACAGATTTTGAAGTATACTTCAACATTTATTAGATGTGCTATTTGTTTCAGATCTAGACAGTCGACTGAAAACTGATTAAATTTTACCAATTCGCGTACATTATGAGCTTCGTAAAACATATCAAATTACTGATGAGTATCAAAATGTTTCATGTATATATAAAGGTTTCAAACAAATATAAATGAAAATTAACACATAGTGACCTCAAGACAAATACTTCATTTTATTGGAACAACTTTACCCTGTCATACGTTACAATATATAGCAGTGATTAGTTCATTAATTGTTGCTTGCATAAGCAAACAGAAAACCAAAAGGTCTTTAGTATTATGCTAAGACCAAAACACATCTTTTCAATAATTCCCGATTTACATCATTTAAGGAATTTCAATGAATTTGTACGAAAATCCGTACAAGGATTGGGTTAAATCCAAAGATGTATTTACTTGGGAATGGTAAATGATTAAAAATTTCACTCACTAATGATAAAAAATAGCTACGATCTATTTCACTCTTGCAAGTAATATTAGAGAGATGTCCTAAGCATATATATATATATATATATTTCTTACAATGTAAACCATTTTTAGCAAACAAAAGAAATGACGATGTTAGATAATTTCGAATACACCTTCAATAATTTGTTTTCCTGTAAAGTGAAAATTAGAATTAAATATGTATTCAAATGATCTTCTCCACTATATTATAGTAGAAAAAAAATCATTTAAAGTCTTATTTTAAATACTCAATTCTAGAATCTCGTCTAAAGATCTAATAGCTGTAAATGATAGTTCGATCGTCAAACATTGAAGGTGAATCCAATCGAATTTCAAATATTGTAGCTAAAATGTAAGATATCAGTTCCAGAATGTAGCTGCAATCCCATGGCTGGCGTAGTTTCCATCGAATTGTGGACTCAAGTGTTGGTGTTGCTTTTTTGTATTTCGGGATTGATACACGCGAATTCTTTCAAGGCTCAATGTTCTCACATTAGGATGGTGCGGACCGTGGACTACGCCGTGTGTCGTCGAACAGGGTTCAAAATTTACGAGGTCCGTCGCCCTCACGCAGTGCGACTTAAAACACCTATAAATAAATCAATACTAGAATGAGGATAAATGAAAATCAGATTTTTGTTGGTGTATCCGATCAGATCAATAATTCGTTATCATATTAAAAGTGAGATTCTGACACGTATAAGGTATATCCACAAATAGAGTAGGTTTGGGATTACATTGTGTTTATTAATTGATCGAAATAAAATAACTTATTTATCATCACTGTGTGGTTTTCTAAGCATTGGACCATTATTTGGGACCTTTTTCAATTGCGAACGTTATTGGAAAGTGGAGGAAGTAATATCAGGATTGATGTTTCTTGCAGGTTGGAACGCTTGACGGAGGACGATTACCAACTGGGAGATACCGGTATTTCTTTACCTAAGGGTACAATCGTCACCATTCCGGTGTATGCCATGCACCAA
>BMAW01049475.1:0-50906 GCA_019974015.1 Nephila pilipes
AAACATAACTTAAAAGTTTTTAAATATTAATTATCATTTGAATACCTTATTGACTTTTATATTAAGACTTCATAAAAATACTTATATTATTTTTTTTACTTGCTTAGTAGGCAAAGTGGGTGGTATGATACAAAAAATGGCATTAATTAAAAAGTGAGGAAAAGCTTAGTTATGGTAGTTAAATTAAAGCTAACAAAAATGTCGCAAATATTATTTTGCTATAGTTAACAATCATGCCTTTCTATTAATTGAGCTAAGCTACCAATATAAAGTATTATATTAGTCTTCATTATTTAAATATGCATAATTTAGAAAAATATAAGATCAATTAGAAGTTTTCTTCACCACTTTTGTTTATCACCAAAGATTATAATTCATTCTCGGTTTTAAATCAATTCATTGTTATATTTTTATGCCATAAGTTAATTTTGTGCAATATTAAGTATTAAATAAGCGGGGGAAATAAATAGGAAAATAGTGAATTTGTCAGAAAAATATAAATTTGTACAAAAAGAAATGAAAATATGTTTCAAATACTTTTTTCTTAAATTTACATACATTAAATGTGATTTTGATGATCAAAAAATAAAAAGAAAGTTAAAGAAATTTCTTTTCTTATTTGAAGGTTTTCAAAGAACGCGAAAATATTTTAATTTATTAAAATATAATTATTAAAACAATTCATTAAGTCATTTGTGGAATAATTAAAGCAAGTAATTATAATCTATTAAATCATTGTAAGTATCTTTACTGTTATAAAAAAAAATTTAGAAAACTAATTATCATCTTTAAGAGCTTGATTCTAATTAGTCAAAACCGATAAAAGAATATTTTGTATTTAATTATCAGAATCCAAAAATTAAAAAAATACTTGAAGGAAAAAAGGGAACAAATTCGCATAAATTTATATTTTAACAGAGATAAGAAAAAAAGCTAATTCAGAGTAATAAATGTTTGGAAAAATTAATTTTAGAGCATGTTTGTAAATTTCAAGTATATAATAAATATATGATTTTTTATGTTAATTTATATATCATAGCCCTTTAAAATAAATAACCCCTAAAATAAATTCAAATAATTTCAATTGAATTTTCAATACATGGAAAAAAAAATAAAAAAAATATTAATCCTGGCTCTTAAGTTCTTATAAGATGTTTTAAAAAAAATTATACTCTTATGACGAACAGTTATTGTAGTAATTAATAGACTTGAAAGCGAAAAAAAAAATTACAAATAATCTTTATCCTCTGTGTTCAATATTTTAATTAGTAATATTAAAATAGATCAATAATATGGAGTGGTTAACGAATCATGTTCTTTACCAAATGCAGCCAGTCAATCATAAGTTATTCAGCTTTATATATTTTTAAAATGGTTCCCTCGATAAGAAATAACTTGTGATATCAATTTCAGATATTATGGTGTTTCGTTTCCTATATTTTTATAAATAAATAATTCTTATTCTTTATAAGTTATTCTAAGTTAAGATAAATTATTCGAGTGACCTGAGGACTTCCTGTTAAAATCAGAGATATTAATACATTTTTCACTCCCTATTAATGTGAAATGGATTACCATTTCTCAGAGAGTAGAACGCTTTTGATTGATTTTTCATAAGATTTCATATTTAAAATCTCGTAGTCAGTATGATTAATAGTAGTTTTTACCATTTAGTTGAGGAAGATATAAACAAAATATACTTTAATCACTCATTTTAAGGCTCTGGAAGAAACAGAGCTATAACTATTTGCAGCAGCACTTATTTCAGATTAAGGCATAGTATACAAGATTAGATAATCGAATTCAGGTATTGGATTCCGAAATATTACATAAAACTATGTCAAAGGATCATTCTTTGCAATCTTCCTTTCAAAGAATTAAATGAAAACAATTATGAAAAAAGTGCACATAAACTAAGAATATGACGTCTCTATTAACTAAAATGTTCAATTTTGAATGAAATATTCATATTAATTAAATTCTATTATTTTTTCACCAATATCAGTGTAGACCCGTTAGCTTGGTGGTCATGATCACGGACTCGTGGAAACCGCTTCTCGTCAAGTCACGTGTTCAAACCTTGATGCTTCTGAAGGCCCACCGTGTAGATGGAGCTGATGCACGTTAAATCTGTCAATGCTCAAAGTCCTCCAATTATTGTGATGTGGAAGTGAGGAGAGAGGGTTTCAGCTCATTTACCATCCTCATCAATTAATCGAGTTAAAAATTATTAGGTCTGTCACCAATATACTTCGTGTTGTTTCCAGTGCTTCATTAATAAAACCACTAACTCACTCACTGACCAACATTAGTACATTATGATGTTTGATAAATGCTGAGTATCAATAAAATTAATGCATGCTGATATGGAAATTTTCTTTGAACAATAAGTTATTAAAATTATAACGAGAATATTATTAATTATACTATTCCTTTTTATGCGTTACGAGGATGCCAAAATTGATAACGCTCACACCACATATTCACTTGGTTGAGCTATATCACATTTATTTACAACTTCAATTATTCTTATAAACTGTATCCATTAAGTTTATTACCATGAATACAAGCTCAATTTTTCTTATGGTTCGATATATCAAAATGTGATATGCTAAAAACACATTCAAATTTTTAAGTAACTTATAATTCTAGGAAAAACAAAACATTTCTTCAAGCGAAAAAAAACATATATGTAACCTGAATAGTACTAGCATTATAGTAACATTTTATATCAAAAATTAGGAATTGATTGATTTTATTAACGTTACTTATAAAGCAATACGAAGACTATTGGTGATGGATCAAGTACTACGAAAGTAGATGAATGTGTGATAAAAATAAAATTAGTAAATTAAATTTTAAAATTAAGAGATAAAATTTTAGACAAATAGGAAGCCCTTCATTAATAAGAAGAATAAATAAATTAATAAAGATTTATTTATCGGACATAATAATTTGATTATTAATTATTCATTTTATTATTATTGATGTAATTTACAACCAACAACTTGTTGTAACAGAATATATATAACTAAACAAACTTTGGTGAAGATTTAGTTTTTGAAATAGGGCAATAAAATATTATTTATTTTCGTATAATTTGTGCCTTAAAATTACTTTAATATCTAATTTTCATAATTTATGATAGAAATCACTCTTTCTTATTAATTGGCTTCTTTTCTTATTTTAATATGCAAAGTCTCTTTATACAGAAATTTTTGAAAATTTATATTCTAAAAATATTTATTCAAACTGCAAAGCATTTTTCCGTACTAATTATAAAAATTTAATGCCATCGGGATATTTGATTTTATAAACAAGGTGAAGTTTGGGAACATTAACTAATATTTAATTATAATTACATAAATTTCTTATATATAATGAAATCAAATGCTAATTCAAAGAACAAAAATCACAAATAGATTAACCCTTTAAATTTAAATAAAAGTAATAAAAAAAATTTAAAAAAAAAGTTCATATTAAACTTGAAAAAAGAAAAATTACAGTATATTCAATACAATTTTAAAATTATAAATAATAAATTTAAAATAATAAAATCTGAAGCAATCACATTTTATACATTTAAATTCTATAAATATATATGTAAATTAATAAGCCAAAAATAAAAATGCTTTAACTTTTCAATGATTAAACTCAAACGTAATATTTTCTTTAACCACAAGAAAATATTTATCTCTAGAATGCATTAATTTTTCAAAAAAATTATTTGTTTAATCTAGATTAATATTACATTTAATTTCACTTAAAGTATAGCATTTCTCCTTATATTTATCTCATAACATATTTACGACATTTCATGTAAATTTAAAACATAAAATTTAAAATTTAAAGTATATTATTGTAAGAGAGATTTAGGAAAGTTATTAAAAAATATACTATTTAATTATTAAATAATTTTGTATGTTTATGTATGTAATTTAAAATATCATTTGCATTAAAAAAAAACTACTCCTTGATAAGGAGTTCATCATTCCAATTAAGTGTGTAGCTCCGAATAGTATTCTAACACGGAAGCAAGTTTCGAAATATTTCTCTAAATTTAAATAATATAACTGATATTAAATATTTATTTCATTACATCGGTATTTTACATTTACAATTACGTTAAAATATAATTACAAATTTAAATAAAATAAGTTCCCTGTTCATCAAACACCCAAAAGAACTGTTTTTCAGAATTAATTCAATATATATATATATATATATATATATATATATATTAAGAATTCTAACATTCTTTTTCATTCAAATCTTTTCTGAATTCCGACTGTAGACACGTTTACTAAAGCATGGGATAGAATTTGATCTACTATGGACACACACAAATACAGAGATATATATGTACATAAATGTAGATAGTAACGATAAAGACATAATATTTTTAAGGGAATATATTTATAAGGGAAGGGGCTAAGCTAATCATAAAAATATTTAATACATAAGACTACACATTATTACAACAATCTGTACGTATTGTGTCTCGTTTCTCATCACTCTCTGACTCGTATCGCAAAACAGGTGGCCCTGTCTATTTGACGCTATTTGATGGTACTCTAGACGGAACCATGTAATAAAAGAGGATATGGGAATACAAAAAGAATCTTATATATTTATATTTATATATATATATATATATATATATATATATATATATATATATATTATTTGTCATCTGACTCAAAACAATGTCCTTAAGAATCTTTAAATAAATTCCTTTCCAACGAAGATAAGCCACTTGAAATAGCATGATATTATAGCTTTATACTGAATCATTTTTTTATTTTCATTTTCATTACATAAAAGTACAGAATGGAAATTTGAAGTTGGTACTTTATTTCAAAGTAATTTAAGTATTTGTTACATTAAATTAACATTTTCAAACAGATATATCAGAAGAACCAGATTGCTTTTTATTCTGACTGAAAATTTTTAAGTTGTTGCAGGATTTTTCAATCTTTGTTTTAATCAAATTACTTGTAATAAACAATTACATATTTTCTGTATATTTACTCAACTTTTGTATAACAATAGGCATTTTAACGCATCAATATAAATAAATATTTCATTAGCAAATTATTGTTACACAAAGATGAATATGATAATTTAAAGTAGAAGCATCAGTTCAAAACTGAAAAACAAATCTTATTATTCTACTGAAAATATTATTATATTTCCTTCTATAACCTTTTCAGATAAATTTCCGCAATAGTTAAGTGTTTGAAACTATATGTTCACTTAAACGTAATTAAAATTACATAATAAAAAATAAATGGGATTATGTCTTTCATATATTTTTTTTAATAATTATATTCGCTACTGGAAATATTTAATAATAATTTCAATGTGGTTTAAGGGATCTAAGCTAAGCATGGATGCTAATGAACAAGTTAATTATCTTAATTATTATTGACAGTTAATTTCTAAAACTCTTTCTCATTATCAATGTTCTTTATTCTCCGAAAAGACTCCATAGTATAAAAACACTTGTATTTCTAAAATTATAAAATTATACTTATAGGAACTTTTTTTATTTAGGATGAAATGAAATTTGAATTACCTAATGGGGGGGGGTACACTCCTTTCCTTATACAATTGAATTCATAAAATATCTATTCAACAATTTCTAATATGTATAAAAATCACCTATGAATATTTGCTTAAATTCTATTATAGTTAAATTATACAGAAAATATTATTAACATATAAAGTATTAAATACATTTAAAAATACTAAACGTTTTCAAAATTAGTAATTTCCTCATGTTATAAAATCCCTAAATTTAGAATTTCGTGAAATACCGTCAAATATTTTAGGGTATTTCCAAATTAAAATGTATGTATACAATACATCCATAAAATTTATTTTTCAGTTTATAATAATTATTGATTGTTTCTCTATCACAAATTGTTGGAAAAGAAAAAAAAAATATTACGATTTTTTTTACATTTAGTTCATTTGTATGATTCCCTTTACCTTCAAGATCTCTGGAGTTAATTGTTAGAATTTAAGGAAATTAAAAGGATGATGTATATGATACCACATCAAACACCTGAAGCCAGGAAACGAAACAGCATTAACTTAAGATAATGAAATAGAGGACCAGTGATATTAAAAAGAAAGTGAGAGAATTATAGTTCTATGACACTGTTTGTGTATAATATTGCAATAAATTTAAATTATTATCTTTGGCAAGACAGTTTCGGTTCTTGTCTTTTGCAATATGCCAGTTCCCAAGAACGCAAAAAAATGAATTTGTGCTCTCTCACAGTATGTAGAATTATTATTTGACATCAATTTATGCAAAAGCAATTTTGCTTCAAACTACATTAAACCAAATTTTACATAGAATTGACTCATGTATAAATATGTTTTTTTTTCTTAAGAAGTAAAAGTAGTATTTCTTATTTTAATATAAATTACCCACACTATTATTAAATTAAGGAATTATTAATTTGAGTATCTTACAAAACCTATCTCGCAAAGTTTTTATTGGGTTAACTTAAATATCCGTACACAAATATCAGAACAACAGCCTTTTTACTTTCGTTTAGTTATGATAATGTGAACTAATATTATAAGTCTTTCTTTTTAATTTTGAAAACAAAATGTGTACACCGGTTTAGAGTTATAAATAAGTAATTTATTTTACTAATCCAATACAAACGTTTATTTTTTTTTCCCTCCAGGACAGTATCTACTTAAATTTTTCTATCTACCTTCGATGAAACTTTTTTGCCCTTACATGAAGCATATAAATGCAATCTTGGCCTTTTAATTCTTTCAATATGGCTCAGGTACATTTATGTGGCTTAAGTCAACGTCAAGATTGGAGAATATATAGTTTATTCTAATAATCCAAATTAAGCTGATACCACAGTTGAGCAAAGGTTGCTACGTTTTCTTCCTTCAAATCTCTCTGTCGGTTTGGCTATCATTGAATTTAAATAAAGTGTTTACCTTTTCTACGTTGAAATCTTGTTCTATTTAGAGGCATAGTGAGGAAAATACTTTTGTTTAGGATTCTGAATGTTCCTTATAAATACGTTACAATGTCAAATGTTTCTTCAAAAATGAAACATACGTCCAAATGATTCTCAGTCTGGAGACAACAATTGCTGTTTAATTTCCAATTAAATTTTTGTATATGTTTTATACATAACAATTGAATTCTCTTACCAAGGAAACAACTTGAAGAGAATATATATCTCCAAATAAGAGTATAGTATGAAAATGCTTGACAAGTACGAAAAGATGAAATAAGAAATGAAAGAAAATTTCGAGTTTCCATCAGCAAGTGTTTTCATTTTAGGCATTCAAGCATATTCATGATGAAATACCGTATCAGTATGATAATCAAATTAATAGTTTGTGAAAATACTTCTCAGCATCCTAGGTCATATGATGAAGTAAATTTATCCAAAAATATCTGCTGGCTATCATGCAAATTATATGTCATGAAAAAAAATCTCTTAAGTATATTTTTTGTAGATATCATTTTTATAGGTGAAAAAAACGATGACAGCTAATACAAAGTTTTAGATAAGAATATTGAGAATTTGGAAAAATCCCTATTGATGAATGCACTTAAATATCTAAAAGGGTACAACTAGTAATTTGTCTTTTTCATGCATCCAAAAGACCTTTAGGTGTGAATTCAGCGCATTGTTTTAAGTAAGCAAATGTGGAGGAAAGAATATTTTGTGGACGAATTGGACATACTGGAATCATGAAATCTTAATGGAATATGCAAATCAGGAAAATTGCCAAAATTCTATTCAATATTAATGAACAAAAATTGTGAGCAATGTTTGATGAAATTCATGAATGTTATGGATGTTGTATTACATAATGACAATTTTATTGAGTCATGAAGATTGAGTCATCAATTTTTATTGAGTCATTAATTTTATTGAGTAATTGTTGTTGAAGCATTTTTTTGAACTACAAGTCTTATTATTGCGACGAGATGTGATTAATTATATTTGAAATGGAGAAAAATCCTTGCATATTTCATGGTTTAAAAAAAAACATTATTAATGAAATAAATATTTATGTGTGAACATAGGAGTTTTTTTGTTACTTGTAGATGCTATTTCATACCTAAATCGACGAATTCTTAACAAAGACAACTGGCTGGTAAAGGGCATGACAAAAGGTTCTAAATAAACTAAGAATATTAACACCTTTGCAATGACATGTACAACCTAGGCTATAATAAGTTAACTATTCACAGCCATCGTGAGCTATTTTTGTACACTACTATATGTTGATTTTAAGTGCTATAAAATACACCGAGTAAAGTAAGGCTTTTTTTTATAAATTAAGTTTAAGTTAAGAGTTAAATAAGTTTAAATAGAGTATATCATCACGAATGTGTTAATAATTCAAAATAGAGCTAAGATTAGTGTCACACAAAAATGATTCCCAGTATATGTTGCAACTAATGTTCTATGCACCATAAATTTTCAATTGGTAGCAGACGATAATAATTATTTAAAGAAATAACACTACTTCTAATAAATTTCCAAAAGCTTTAATTTCATTCGAACTCAGATACTTATTTATGCGCTACTTATTAAATTCTTCAGTTATTAAGATGTAAATATATTAATTTTCTAGTAAATATATATGCGATTGTAATAGAAAAGTTAAAAATTGTCACATTATCCATTTATCCATTTTTGGTTGGAAAGTATTAAACATTGTTGAAAGAAAGAAATAACTATCCGTAGAAGGGTAAGTCAAAAATAAAATAAAATTTAAATTTTCGATGATTTTAAGGCTTTCAAGTGCATTATAAGTATTTGAAAATAATTATAAAATAATGTTACATCTGAAACTTTGTATAATGTCATGTCTTAACTAAATGTTTCAAAACTAATTGTAAAACATGAGCTTTTCACGAAATTTCCCTTAACAATCATATGAAGTTTTCCTGACTTTAAATTTATGCATAAAGCTTCTTTTTAATCAAACATAATGGAAATAAGTATAAGTTAAAATTTAGAAATAGAGTGAATATATATCATCAAATCGTATAAAAGTTACAGATAATTGACGTGATGAATAATAATAAAGGGATGGTAAAAGAACAAGTGTCAGTGTGAAAGCCGTTTCAGTCTGCTTGCGAGTCTACGTGAATTCTTGAGATTGGTACCCAAGTTGTCTGATTGATACAATATTTCAAGTATGTTTTCTCATAGTATTTTATAAGAATATTCCTTGATATATTACATAAATAGTTAGTACTAGAGGTAAAAAAAAGTGTTGCTATTTGTTGAGAGAATCATTTTATAAAAAAATATAACGAACTATATTTGGAAGAATAATTGTTTTTATTTTTATTACTTAGTCTGAGATAGAATTTTAAGTGGAAAAGTAGATTTTGTCATTAGAGTAACATTTAAGATAACGAAATTATGCTCTTTACAGAATTACTTACATATGAATTAAAGGAAGGTAGTTGTGTTTAATATTTTTTGTGATACCAGAATCAGCCACATTTAGGTTCCTTAACGGATATTACAGTTTAAGAAATTAATTTAGTGAAATCTTAATTTCAGTACTGAATGATTAAGAAAAGCTTGTTTTTCATACGAAACAATTAGTTATCTTTTTGATAGTTTAGCAATTATTTATATTATCTAACATATTCGTTATATTGAGGATAACCAACATACCTAATTACAGAGATGTTCATGTAAGTTAAAGTAAACATAAGTAATTACAGAGATTTTTTGCAAGTTTTTGCAACTTCAAAAATAAAATAATATGAAAACTCTATGATTACTTTTTTGGATGATGACGTAAATAATATGCCAGAAACATTTCTGAGGAAACTAGGTACATTTGAGAAGGAACATGATAACAATAAAGACATTTTTTGGAGTTTATCAGTCTGCAATGTTTAATGAATAATTCAATGAAAGATAAGAATAAAGATAGAAAAGCAATTGGTAATTAATATTTTACACATATATTTGCTTGTTATCTCCCATAAAATGTCTTGCTGTCTAAAATAGGAATAAATTAAGATAAATGTTAATGCCTATCAAATCAACAAAATTAATATTATTATATTTTATATTTATTTTCGGAAGAGAAATGATCTTATTAGACATGTTTGTATGTTACTTACTGTTCATCAAATTTAAACTCAATTTTAAAACAAATAATAAATCTCGGAAGAGCTAAAATGAAACATGTTAATTGTCTGTCTCATGTTGAAAAAATTAGCATTCAATAATTAGTTTGATTATGTACTAGGATATGTAGCTCGTTATTCTGTAAGTACAGTTAATAAAAGCAGATGAAATATTAATTAAATTCACATATCCAATGCAAATTAAAATTAAACTTTTATTATTTCGTCTTCGTTTGTTAGTTCATCAATATTCTTAGCAAATTTAAGAATAAAGTATTATGTATAGAAAACTTTAAAAACGTTCCCTCTTTGTATAATTTTTAATTCAAATCGGAAATCAAAGCTATTATATACATATAGAAAATAAGGGAATTTTGAAAGTCGTAGATGAAATTTTAAGTGGAGATAGAAAGCATCTAAACAAGCGTTTCTCCTTACAATGCATAAACAGAGAGTAAGCGATGAAATAGCCAGGTGGCGCTGTAATGGAAAAATAAAGTGCGAGGTTTTTTTTGTTACATATCGTCATTTCTAGCGTGGAGTCCAGGAAAAGTCATGCCTCATAAAATCCAAGAGAAATAAGAATGCTTGCTTATGATACACATGTGATAGACCTTCTCAAATATGTTACAGCATTTTCACCATGACATAAACCAGGATGTTAAACAACCCATTTCTGCTAGCGCTGTTATATATGTAAATTACTCTTGAGTCTGCACCTGTGACAAAGGTATACATGTGCACTATCAGAAAAGTGCAGCAGAAGCTGAAAGGAAGTTAATCACTTGGCGATCAAAATATTGTCATTCTCAAACTATCTAATATAGTTATCTGCTATACCTGTCCAGATTTCCTTCTCTCCATTGCCGAACGGGACTTGCCGAGTTCTTTCGGAATACGTAGAAAACACTTGATCTAGTAGATTCACTTGTTTTGTTCTGCAAATAAATAGCACTGCGGGGTAATTTTTTTTGTGTGCACGAATATTGTATTAATGTCCACTACATTACTCAGCAGTTGTTCCTTGTTGCTCCTTTCATTACAAGCTTCAAAAATATCTTAAGCGAGTTACTTTCTCATAGCAGTTGCATTCCTTAGCATTTGCTTTGTAAATAATCATCATAACTTCCCTTCTGATTTCTGCATTATTTACAAGTTAAAATTTTATATATAAAATTCTACATTTAATTTGATAAATACAGTAGTTTTAATACATAAAATTGTCCCGGATCATTAGCAACTTGTGAACTGATATTAGTATATGATTGGTCGCTCCTTATTACCCCTTCACACAATTGTAAAATATGTCCTTATTTTCTTATATCATATAAAAATAATTCCAATAATCAAACAGATTTCTCTCTGGGTGTATCTGTAGAAATATTTGTATACATATTTTCATTTAAAACAATGTATTTAAGATATAAATGAAGATTCATTTTATGTAAGAAGTTTATTTTTAAGTTGCACGGCAAATTCATTATAATGATACATGTTATTCAAGGAGAAAATATCGCATTGAAATGTATGCATTGTAAAGAAATTGACTTTACAAATTCGCCATAATATATATAACTCTTTAACTATATAACTCTTTTCTATATGAACAGAGTATATGATACATATATATGCTCTATGTGTTTGTGATGATGATATTATTGTGGGATCTCACGAGTCAAACTCCTTCTCACAAAAGGATTTATCCAAGTTTTAACAAAACACAGTATAATTTGATACACGCAGGTAGGACATCAACATGAATCACCATATAGTAAAGTTCGCGCATATTAATGGTACTGTCTTCGAGCAATAACAAAGTACTATTCACTTGCCACTACAACCACCTTCTGGCAGTTGTTAGTTAAAAGTTCATTTCAGTCTCCACGCAGGTGAACAGAACCTCGTCCCCCGGAGCACTCTGCCTCTACAAGCAAGAGCCACTACTGTCCGTCTCTGACTGCAGCGCCATCAGGTATATATATATATATATATTATATATACATTCGTGCAATTCTTCGGGATGTGAATTTTTCAAATTTTCTCTTTTTTATTCGCCTCTCTACATCTGTACAATTATTCTTTATTATAAAAGAAATGAAGACCAGCACAAAGCTTATTGGTAATTTACTTGAACTTGCACTCTATGCAACTTCTGAAAATTGTAATTATAAATAGATTTTTCATTAATAGCATCTGCAAAACAAATTTCTATGAATATTCTACGCTTAGTTAAATAAAGAATAATTAATTTCAATGCAAAGAAATGTACGAAAATATTTTAAAAATTTCTTCGAAAATCATCAAGAATAATTTGAACATTGCATTTATTTAAATTAAAAATCAAAAAAAAAAAAAAATGTCAGGCTCACTTCATTTTCTAATTTCGTATATTTTTCATTCCAAATAAATTATTAGTAAAACTATAATGGAGAGAATTCTCATATAGACAGTAGATTATGTTTATTCCTTCATGAATGTTTACGAATACATCTTTTAAATACTTAAAATTCTAAGAGACAGAAAAATAGCCCTGAACATAGGATCTTAGTTGGATTTTAATACAAGTTTTACTGAATAAAATGATATCGTAATTCATTTAAGAAACTCGTAAAGCTATCATGATTTTATATTGTTGAAAATGAATGCATCATTCAATAAAAATAAATAAAATATTTACTTTTTATAAAAAGAGTAGCGGAAATAAACTATTTTCTATACACGCAAACTCTTTTTGAGAAAAATATTTCTATGTTTAATTTTTGAAAAGTAAATACTTTTATGTAAATAACTTAAACTACATGTCAGTCATTAGTACTCTTATATTTAAATATACGATCATGACAAATGACAAATTTTAAACATCTAAAACATCGTGTACAAAATGGTTTACAAAAACATTACATTTACTAATAAAAATTTCCCTTTCCGTGAAATTACAACATCTTTTATTTATTTACAAAAACATTACATTTACTAATAAAAATTTCCCTTTCTATGTAATTACAACATCTTTCTAAGCTTTTCTTCGAATGTAAATGAAAACTTTTTGGTTTTCTATGCAAATTTAATTTCAAATGAAATTAAATTTTACACGTATGTATATGAAGTAGAAATGAAGCATAAATGTTTTTGAGAATTGTACCTTACCTTTTGGGAAATTATGTACACAATGACTCAATTTCATGTAAAAAAACTCATTTGTGAAAATAATTTCGTTAATTTGATCAACTATATATATTATATCTGAGTTACGTTCAACACATTATTCTGCTGCATCACATGCATGTAACTTCCAACTTTTAAGTAAAATCTTTCTTGAAGCTAAAAGAAAATTAAGTTATGCTAATAGTTTATGTGAAAAAAATCGATTTATGTTGAATGAAGCATAATATCACATAACAATGTGAATAGAAGTATTTACAAATATTAGCGTTATGTAAAAATGTAAATCTATTTTTAAGCAGGTATAATTACATCTAATGTATTCAGAAATATTCCTCAGCATATACAATTTTTTCCGTAAGTTTCTGACATAACGATAATGATATTTCTATTAATTTTTTTTACAACAATGTGAGTAATTGAATTGTATTTTTAATTTTTTTTTAAAGTTTATAACATATACTAACTCAATATTCTACATTAAAATCAATTAAAATAATTTTGTTCTTATATAAATGTGATGTAAATCTTAATAACTGTAATGATTAATTCTACCGGCCAATTTGATTTCGTGGATATAAATTTAATTCTTTTGATTTTCCACTATAATTCTCAAATCCTTATCATTTAACGTATCTCAATACAATGAAATGCATCTGTAATAGTTAGTAAAAAATGGTCGGTTTTATTAGCATCACACTGGAAGCAACACGAAGGTTAATGAAGACTGACCTCGTAATTATTAACCTCAGTCAAGTGACGAGGGCTAACGCTTCCCTCTCCTAACTTACACACAATGCCATGGGAGGACTTAAAGCCACGAAATATATATAACGTGTGATAGCCCCGGATACACTGTAGGTCTTTTGTGGCTTCAAGGCTAGAATCCATGACGAGACGAAAGCCTTCATCCGTGAGAACACTACCTTGACCACTGGGCTACTGCAATCACACAAGAAAACAAAATGAATGCTTCTGAGGAAAACAATTTCCTTCAAGCTGCAAAAAAATGCATTTTAAAATATTTTCAAAGATTGGACAAATTCACAAAAAATAATTAAAATAAGAGTGAAAATGCTTTTTTAACTCGCATGAAAAAGTATTTCCGCAGACGCTTTCATTATTTTTTGGTCTTTCAGATGAACTTCATTGCATTCAAATAGATAAAATAGTAAAGATTTGAAGACGGTAGTCGAATTTCCATAGGATTAACATTGCATACATGTAAACAAAATGACCCATAAATGGGATACTTAAATGATATTTTAGGAGTTAAATCAATACGGCAGTAAATACAGGAATGAAGACATGAGAAATTTCAAAATGAAATATGTTATTTAAACTTACGGGGGAAAATATCCCTTTCTTTCTTTAAAAAAATGATATATATGTATATATATATATATATATATATATATACGACTATTTAAAATTAGGAGGAAAAAATGCTATTTAATAAAATGGAATACAATAAAGTTAAACACAGAAAAAATTTATACTAAAAATAATTTTAGAAAAAACTCGATGAATTTTAAAAGTTAAAACAGTGAAATGAAATATAGTACACTAACACACAGAATGAGAAAAAAATGAAAAATGAACTAAAATTAGGAAAGTGGAAAAAATGAATTGTGAAATAAAGTGATACTTTCATAAATTTGAGACTATGTGAAATTTATTAATTTCAGTAGGACTGGTCAAACTGTCCCACTCAACAATTACTAAATAAAATCAGGTTTTAAGCCATAATATGCAAAATACAAAGAGCAATGAAGCAAAAGAATTTACCATCTTCAATATATTTCAGAAAATTTCATTTGAAATTAAATATCACAGTACTTTATAAAAACTAGAATAGAATATAATGCAGCACATAAGATATAAATAAGCATTGAAAATTCTCACTGCGAAATACTGGATACACATGGAACTAGTTCAAGATTATTAGTTTTAGTATATTCGTGGAATGCGTGCGCTATGTTAAGAGTGCTGAAAGTTTATTGGTAAGAGTCTTTTTAATTTAAAATTAAAGTTAATTAAACATAAATAACATGATATTATAAAAATTGTAAATAATAGGTAATAATTTTAAAGAAACTCGATCAATAAAATCAAAAATAAATATTAAATATAATATAAAAGAAACAATAAAATACAAAATTATAAACCTTAAAAATTAATTATAAAATAATAAAAAAAAATTAAAAATTTAAAGGATCAATTCTGAGAGTATCTTTGCCAAGTTAATTTTTTTCCAGGCGATCCATTGAAAATTTGTCTTTCTAAACATAAGATCTATATTACTGATTTTCAGCCAGTTATATCTGATATAGGTATCAAATAAATATTTTATATAAACTTAATTTAAGATAAACTTTCTTCTTATCCATATTTCTATTATATTTTCTGGAAATAGATACGTAACGAAAAGTCGCCAAATTCGAAACATGCAAAATTTGCAATTACTGATTGTAAGGAAATCAACATTTCTGCTCCTACCTCTTACGCCGTAACGACTTCAATATGTAAGTTTTTCAATGGCTAGGAGTTTTATCGGGACTTATTCTAATGCCAATCTATGGTGTAAAAAATATTTACCGTCACATTATATTAAAATAAACCCTTATCCCTAATAATTTGATGAGTTTTGAATTAACCGTGCCCATTATCTTACTATTTACATAAATTAATATTACAAACTAACTCCCTATTGTCTTTCTAGATCAGTAAGGAATGCGGAATGTGTTCCATTACAATCTTACAGAAAAATGTGACCTTACTAAGCCCATCCATCCTTTATGTAAACTATGGTTTGATTCCTCATTTAACAATTCAAACATTTATGTCAAGTAGTTTTTCTAATAAAAAATAGTAAAAATGTATCCTAAAAATACAACAGATTATTTATTTAATTAGATTCATTTCTAAACAAGTTCTATTATGCTGTTTTGAGATCATAGTGTCAGAAAATCTGCGTGAGCACAAAATAAAGGATACATAGTGTAAAGATCAAAAGATTGACATTATAATAATATACTATTATAATAATTGAATTTAGTTTAAGGTTTATTTACATTATTGAGATGAATTTAATTTAATATTTTATTTTCTTTTTTTAATTTAATATCCTTACAGGAAATTATCGTGTCCTCTAGTTTTAGTATTTCATTAAAAAAATTGAATTTTAAGGCAGGATTGTCCGTTTTCATTCTTTTATTTGTTAACATTGGTAATATTTTTATACTTGTAAAAAATACTTTAAAAATTTAAAGTGTGTATTTCCTTTTTGTGATAATAATTGCTTCTGTGGTGTCTGGGTCTCGGATATACGGTTATTTCTGTCAATTAGTATTAATTTTGGTGACCTGTTGATATGGATTACATGGATGAGGGTTATCCATTTTTAAGACTCAAAAACTTCATCTTAGAATGATTTAACTCGAAAAATGAAGGTCTTTAGCAAATCTATGATTAATTTTCACAAGAAAACGGTTGCACATGTTAAAATTAAAGTAGCAAAGATAATGAATTTTTCTAACTTTCAATTTTGTGAAATTTTAAGACATATTATAATAATTATTTCTTGCTATTCCCCTAGTTTAACCACTAGATAGGATTTTCGAAACTAAATTTCATTGCCTTGTTGGTTTTTGGATTTTCCTTTTAAAATCTGTTTCTTTAGCGGGATACAAGTTTACATCTAGAACAGATTTTTTTCTAGATGCACGGATTTGTTTTAGAGTAAATTTCTCTAAATAGCTGAATTTTTATTTTCTTGATATTTTTACATTTTTTTTTCATTTCAAACTATACTCTTACGTTTTTAGAATGAATTTATTTCTCACATATTTCCTGGTATATTGGTCTTCCTTTCTTAAAATTTATTTGTATCATATATTTTATTTATACATTTTCTTTGTAAGTAATTTATATAGAATATTGTTTCTTATTATTTGAAGAACTTCGTGTTTATATATTTTGTCAATAATATATGTGGTATATTGTATGTAATGTAAAACTTTTGTGTTTATAAAGTGTAAACACTATACTATGTGGTATGTTTAATATTAAGTAAATAATGTTTATTTGTAATACTTGTTCAGTTCAAAATTATAAGTCTGGAATTTTTATTTTATTCACCATTGAATAAAAGATTCGAAATTTTCTTAATATATATGTATAAATGTTAGAGTTCTGGATCAGTTTTTTTTTTTTTTTTTTAGTTTACACCGAGCTGCAATGCTGTTAAGTATGATATTTTTTAATATTGTAATTTGTTTTGCTGAGGTCTTCTATTTACTATTTTTCGGCATATCTTCTAAAAATTTTGTTATGTAAATAACTCATGGAAATTGAATTGATTTTCTTAAACGTTGTTTCGTGATTTTCCTCATGTTGCTATGGTAATGGATCATTCCCAGGAGATTTATTGAATAGTTCTGAACCCTTTTGGGTTAGCTCGGTCTCTTTAGAGATCGTCATTAGTTCTACTAAGTTCAATAGTCCTAATAGTTCATAATAGTGCTGCTTTAATATAAACAAATAATCAGCGAACTGTGCATAAAATTTCAAAAAGAAACATCAAGAATAGATTTTAATTAACAGATATAGATTTTAAGGTGACAAAAAATATAATTTATTCTCCTTGTACAACAATAAGACCTCCGACTTGTTGAAATGTATTTTGAATTATATTAATAAAGTTTCTATTTTTCTTCTGCGAGGAAATATTAGACGATTTAATACTATCCCATGAAAAATAATTACTCACTTTCATTGGATCATTTTATATATGTTGTATAAGATGTATTTTGTATTATATACTTACGAATATATATATAAACAAGAAAAATTTGTAAAAACTTTTAATTTATTTCATAGTACGTTTGATATATTTTCTAATATCCGTTACATATGCATCATTCATACAATACATATTTAAAAATTTTAATTTTTCTGTATAAATAAGTAGCTATACATGCATACTCTCGCATATTATTTAAGTAAGAATATTTATGAGTGCGTTATTTTTACAAAGAAATTGACTTTTGCCCTTCCCTTTGTACTGTTCAATTTCTGTTTTTATTGCATGCTGACTTTACAAATTGCAGTCATGAATATATAGGAATTCTTTCATACAGAAAATTTCAATCAATAAATAACATCGAACTTCTTACAAAACATCGATAATTTCTTCAAAGAAAGTTAATCGAAAATATTCTTGAAATTAAAAAAAAAAATCTTCATTTTACTATTGTGTCAATTAATTTTCATTTAGAAAAAATTACCGCACCTGAGGTCTTAAATTACAAGCTAAGAATACAGTTTTTTTTAAAGATATAGAAAGACTACATTCCCACAGCGTAATGTTTAACGTCAATGGCTAAAAATACAAGACACTTAACTTTCGAGAATTTTTAAGCGAACAATATATCCTGAAATGTTTAATGAAACGAAGTGGATTTCCTTGTCTTCGCGGGTGAATGATTACGCTTGGGACAAAACACGTTTAATTCGCCGACAGAAGTCTAATTGACGGTATGTACTAATCAACGCTCTAAGAAAAAAAAATAAAGTTTTTATGAACCTATTGTTTCGAAACGACGTTAATCTTTGAAAGAGTAAGTATCAATGAATTCTCTTAGTGAGATAGACCTTTTCGAAGTGTGTTAAAAGGTACATTTTTTGAGAAAGAAAGAAATTTTTCCGACATTAGTTTTTTGTTCCTCTTAAATAAATTTTTAATATTTGTGTGATAATTTCAAGGAAGAATAAAACAAATTTTTAAAATAAAAAGGATTATTTGGTGCATGTATCTCTGTTTTTTTTCCCTTTAAAATGCAACAGTTATTCAAAACTGCATAATTTCTTCAATTTAAGGATATTATTCATACAAAATGAAATTACTGTCCTACAATGGACAATATATATATATATATATATATATATATATATATATATATATATGTGTGTGTGTGTGTGTGTGTGTGTATTGTGAAAGAATGACTGAAGAATTGAAGAAATAACTTTTCATTTCAACCTTGCATTAGTACTAATTTATTATTATCAAAACAAACGTTTAACATCTTTCAGTTTGCAGGCAGGATGAAAGTTCCTCACTGGTAGACAACTAAAATTAATATTTTGTTAACATATGAGAGAGAGAAATAGAGAGAGGCCATCACCTTATATGACGACTGCAAACATGGGGAGAGAAAAAGAGCGGAATGATTTTAATCATCTCTTCCAGAAGTTTACTTACAAAAGCCATTGTATTGCTTAATACAACCGTTTGGGTGACGGATCATCTTTCCAGGCAATTACAAGATACATTGGAGCTCACTACGAAATTAATGCTGTGTGTGTGCTAAACTGCTAACTTAATCAAAAACTACTTGAAAAACGTGGAATATGTAGTGCAGACACAAGAAAAATGATTCCTCCATGTGATATTCTTCAAAATTTTGAATGTATTATCTCAACATAATAATAGAATCAAGTTTCTAAATTCCTCATGTTTTCATTCGAATTAGTTCCTCTACCATCATGAAATCCGCGAACTGAACTATAACATCTGCATTTCAACTGAGATTGATTCATTTACTGCTTTCTGAATAAAATACACGTTTTAAATACTATCTTAAGCTATGTCCTGAATTTTAGTAAGTAATTTTATACACTATTTTTTTATTAAGCAAAATGTTTTGTGAGTTGAATATCATATAGTAATATGTTATAAAAATTTCTGTAACTTGATTCTTATTTGAATTTTAGTACAATGAAAATTTTAGAAAGAAATCACAATGGTGCTTTGTTTTATTTACTTTTTCTTATGCAGGAAAATTAAAATGCTCTTATTATTTTATTTATATTTTATATTTCTTTCATATACTTCTTTAACTAATGCTATGAAGGTATATTAAAATTGAAATTAGGGGAATTTATGTGATTTTATATGAAATATTAATACATATTTTGATATTTATTTTGAAATTGATGTATTGATTTAAAATAGTATTTAAGATGATATTTGGGGAAACATTTTTTGCTGTTTAGTTAAAGTTGATATTGTTAAATTTGTAGTCTTAATCTTTAAGAAATAAATAATAAATAACATATTTTAAATTTAATTAAATGATTCAAAAGTGTTTCTTAAAAATATTACATCATATGATGTGTATCCTTAACGAGTTTTGGAATTATTCTGTTCTTAAAGAGTGTGATTTAAAAAAAGTTTTAACTGTAAAAAATATATGATATATAGGAGAGATAATTTTCCGGTATGCCATATATGAAAAACAGCAACATTTAATTTGATGTGTGTGGTAAAACAAAATGTTTACCGATATTTACTATTTCAGTATATTTTTAGTGTAACATTTTTGAAAATTAAATTGATGTCTTAATATTGTTACAAAGTAAACAAAATGAAAAAACAAGACAATTAATAATGTGGAATATCTCAATAAATATGATTGAATTGTAATAATTTGTGCATTTTCACAAAATAATTATTACAATGTTTACTTAGGTATGTGAGATGAATATTTTAAAATATTATTGTAAAAAGAATTCCTGTTAGCAAGCTTATGACTGAGAAATTGATGTTAGATTTTAAGAACAATGCCGCAAATACAACATACAGATTCGCCTATTTTTTAATATTTAATATTTTGATTACTTTATTGAAATTGTTTATGTATTCTCTGTAGGTGAAGGTATTATTTATGATATAAAATTTTAAGATTTTAACTTTTACATATTAATTCTTTTGATATAACAATTTTATACTATTATTCTTTTTTGAAATTTAAATTTGATTCTTTATTTAGGTAACCCGGTAACAACAAATTATATATTACGGCTCAATGCACATCAAAGCCTTGGAAATGGGAGAAATTTCTAATAATTTGACTTTAATTTAATCATTTCTGTTAGTAATTATTTAATTTTCTATTTTGTCCCATTCTCACTCCTGCTCTCTAATTTAAAAGTAAAGAGTTCATTTTTATTTTTGAACCAATTTCATATTAGCTTTCTACTTATTAAATTTCGCGCTCGTAAAAAATATTTAATCCGCTTTCCCATAGTCGTAAAACTGCCAAAATAATCTCTAATAGACTCTTAGTCTATAGTTGGAATTCACTTGAATCCCTCATCCTGTACCACGTGTTTTATTACGTCTATTATAGAAAATCCCCGATATGAAAATCAAAGCAAAAAAAAAAAAATATCTATTTTTATACTCTCTTGATCTCTTATTCTCTCCTCCTTTCTGACATCTTCTGTAATCTTCATATGGCCTCTCACTTTGAAATTGGTGGTCGAAGCCGGACTGAGTTTATCAGAACGTAACGCTATCTCTGCTAGAATCAATAAATAATCTTATTATGAAGAAATGAGTGTTCCTTTCGACCATGCATTCATACTAATTCATTAATGGCAAAACAAACCTTTAGTACCTTTCTTATATATATATATATATATATATATATATATATATATATATATGGTTTGCATGGTGCTTAAATACTGAGGCAGTAAATAAAGTTTGAAGTATGTAATTATAAACATGAAATGACAAAAATAGATATAAAATTACAATTCATGGGAAATGAGACATGTGGATCTTTACGGACGAAAAAGATTTTAAAACCTAAATATCAGGCAAACATCAAATCGTCTAATGTTCCGCCGGGGAAAAGACACTCCAGCAACATCTGTGTTCTCTGTAGCGACTATAAAGCTTCTAGTTGCTGATTCTCGGAATGTTCCTTGCTGCTGATCACTGGTTAAGAGCATTTTATTGACGAAAGCTGCAACCCCCAACGACGTTCTGATAATCAGACGACGTCAGCTGGTGTCAATTTAAAGTAAAAACAAAGAATCTGAAATGATAGGGAAAAACATAAGCAGACAAAAGAAAACAACAACAACAAAAAAAGAAAGACGACATAAAGTCAATGCAGAATATAGTGGTCCGTTTGAGCACCACATTTACATCTTATCTGTAGCGGTTGATGTTAAGTTAAGACTTTGATGGTCCTTTTGCTAACTTCACAGCATTCATTGGGATTGATCTTAGTTCCTTCGTAGGAACTAAAATATTTTGGATCTAGCTTCAGTCCTATGCCAAAATGTCAATTTATTACCAAGTTTGTATTTAAAGTTTGGTTTTCGTCGTTGGTTATACTGTCGTATGTTCTCTTTTTGTAATTTTATTATTTTTGATTAGCCTCATCACATAATCCTTTGTTATTTATTTATAATAGCATTCTACTATTTTCCTATTTCTGGGAGTAAGAATGTTCACTGGCTAGATCATTAGTCAACTCTTCAAACTGTCATTGTACTTTACTTGCTTTGTCCATCAGAATTTCTGAATTACTCTGTTCCTCCTACATTTCTGCTATCATCTGTTTAATGTCAGTATCTAGACGTGGTTTCTTATTTTGTAGAAGAGAGCTTCTTCATGCAGTAAGGTTAATTTCTTCTTGCAAGTGATCTCGTTCTACTTCAGCTGCTCGTCAAATTGTTTCAGAATTAGACAACTCCGAATACAACTGAATCATATATGCCTCACAGATTTTTAATTTCCTCTCTATTTCCTTCCATTGAAGGGTCAGTTCCCCTTTTTCAGCCTGATTAGCTTCTGCATCACCCTGATAATCCTTCAACTGACTGGGTAAATTCTTTAACTGCCGAAACGCATCTTCTTTTGATTTATTAGTTAGCTAGTTTAGCTAGTTCTAATTGCTGTTCTAACTCTTTTAATTCACCTTCCACCTTCTTCTCTAGCACCAAGAGCAGCAGTTTGTTATTTCATTTCATCTTTAAGTTCTGCTACCAAATCCCGAACCTGTTTCAATAAAATTCTTCTCTTCTCTTCAGCCTGTACATGTTTGGCTTGAAGATCCCTTTCAAATGGTAGTTTCACAATTTGCATATTAATTTCCAGTTGAGAGAGAGGTGGGCAACTGTTTTTCCACATTTAACAGTATGGTCATTTTAAGATCTGTATCTTTAATTTTGTGAGGTTTGTAATTAGTTAATTTAAGATTTTGGACTTCACGAATTTCATAGTTTACATTGAGGAATAGATCGACTACAGGATTTGTGTCAGTAAAAACATTAGCAATATTCAACAATACATCATAATCAAATTTTTAATATAAGTGTGTTCCATTTTTATCAAAAGTAAACTCTGTTTGACATAAAAAGTCCATACCAACATTAACATCCAGAGGTATTAGTTTGTTGTTAACTACATGAATGTTTGTGGATGATGTCATATCTGGAATTGCAATACAATATTTAACGAAACAAATGCTTTTCTCTTTGTCTCAGCCAATTCCTACAAATGTTACTTGTGAGGGATACAATAGTGGGGATCCAATACTTCAAAATGCTTTTTCATTAATTTTTGTGGCTTGTGAACCAGTGTCACAGAGTGCAATAAATAGAGTTTTGGCAAGAGTTACAAGAACATGTATAATATTTTGGGGAATTGCTTAGACGATTGCTAAATTTGAGGAACAGTTCCATCAGAATGGATGGGAGATTTTTAATTAGGTTGTGTAGCAGAATTGCTAAGCTTTTTTGGGCAATTTGCATGTACATGATCAAAGGTTTTACAACACTAACATTTCTTTCCATGGTCTTTAATTTTACAGGAAGTGCTTTTATGTCCAATAAATCTACAGGTGTAATAGGCGGGTTGTGTTACTTGTTTGTAATCAAACCTTGCATCTCGAGAATGATGATAATAATTTTCTATTCGAATGTTTCGAGGCTTTAAGACGTTTTTCGTAATTTTTCAATTTTTCTTTGAATTCAGGAAGGTTTTAGACTGATGTAAGATAATTTTGTTATTAAAGGAACCAGTGGTACCATTAATTACATAATCAAATAAAGATGTATCATCACGTGAACCTTTTTGACCAAGATCACTCATAACCAAAAAATATTTTTGTAAGGTTTCTTACATACAACATATTATGCAATTGAAGACCATAATGTTTTCCGGAAAATTCTTCCAATAAATGTTTTCTCATTTGCTCCTAATTTGTTATTCCTCGAAAAGACCTAATTAATGTCAACGCTGCAGCAGTTAAACATTTTTTACAAACAAAACTTGATTAATGGTGTTGATAATCTAGTACGAATCAAAGATATCTTCTCTATCTAATATAAATGAATCAATACTATAATTATCCTTACATGAAAATGGTTTCATTAGATCAACAATATCATTTAAGCTGAAAGAAAGACAGGAACTATTTGGTTGTTTTGCCTCCAATAAGAAAAAAATAATGTACAGAATAACTGTGTTAGTATTAAAAGTATTATTTATCTCGAGAGAATGTTTTTCTTTTTCCATAGAGATTACATTCTGTGATACATCAGTTAACATTTGGCTTTCAATAAGTGATGTGTTTTGAGAAGGAGTACAAACATCACGTGTTGTTATTAACTGTTCCAAATTCTGGTGTTCACCTTCATTAGACATTTCAGATACTACAGCAGATTTATCAAGTACATTAAAGCCACTAAGTGCACTAAGAATGATGTTAGAACAAGTTTCTAATTCAGTGGGGAATTCCAAATGCAAGAGATTACAAATTGTAATTAGAGCTTTAAATGAAAAGCAAATCTTTTATTTCTTTTTGTTTCGATTGTTCTTCATCAAAGTCTGGAGGAAATCCAGTGAACCGTTTTAGCACGATTTGTCCACCTCCATTTGATAAACGGTTTTGGAATCTTATTCTGTTAAAGCTATCTGTTTCTAAACACTTGGCTATCTTAGGAAAATAATTAAACATAACCGTTGTTTACAATTAATTTTCAAAACCAAACACTCAAATGCAATTACTTATATCTCTAATCAAAATTCTTAGTTTTCAAAACGACACAATGCTGATAAGAAAATTTTTAAACAAAATCCAATACATATATAAAAATATCCATATCAAATTAGCTGTTTTTTATTAAACCCTTTTCTGAAAATTCTTATGAAAACACCTTAGTTTTTCCAAACTTTGTTGTAATTATTAGCTAACACTTTTGTTTCACAAATACCATAAGTGTAACAGATAATTAGAGTTCAAATTTGTATTCAGTAAATGTAATTCTATACTCCCCCCAAAAAAAATAAACGCGAAAGTACAATACAGTTTACTTCAACAAAACAAATTATTTTTTTCATCACTCAAAACTTCGATTATCTTTGTAATATACACAATTTTTCATTATAACAGAATAATTTTATCTTTCAATTTCAAAATTTGAAAACAAAAGTTCACTTCACAACTCAAATTATTAATTTCGTTTTCACATATTTCATATATATTTATCACACACTCAAGATATTTCTTTATCATAATAAAATACTCAATTTTTTCCTCAATTTGTAAGTAATTTAAACTTCAAGATATATTAATTCAAAACATTAAAATTGAACGTGAAAGTATCTGGTTTCTGCTTGAAATCAATTTTTTTTTCAAAATCATCAACTTAATCACTCAAATGCAACGTTTATACTTGTGAGAAAAAGGAAGAATTAAATTCAACTTCAATCAAATTTTCTTCGAGTAAGTGAACGAAACTAATCAAAAATTCGCTTCATCAAAACATCAAAAATTATTCATCACATAATTAATTCCAAAATTTTCTCACCGTAGTATTTCGATTTTCCAGGATCCACATTTGCTATTCAAATTGATTAATCAGCAAGAAAAAAATTTACTCACAGCTTTTAAGATCATCAGGGACATCTCATATCACTTCTACTAAGGTACGGGATGCACTTTCTGTTCCGTCAGTTTTGAGATTGTCCGATTTGGAAATTGAATCAAAATTAATCGATGTTTCTCAGGGTAGATGAAATTTTTTTTCTTGAATAAACATCGTGGAATTGTATTTTCATTGATATAATAGCTTCGGTTCTCAAAAGAAAAGAAAGAAAAAAAACGGAGAATCTAGGGGATTTCACATAAATTAGAGTAATATTTACCGGCAGAACTTCCATGTGAGGTTGTTCGGGGTAATTAAGTAACTTGGCTGTAATTAAGGTTTAAAATATTTTATTACAAATATGAAAAGACAAAAAGAGACGAAACATTACAATTCAGAATGTAATTCAATGGAAAAGAGCTATGCTGCTGTTTACAGGCGAGAAAGACCTCACAACGTCAGTATCAGACGAACGTCAAAACAATTAATGCTCCGCCTGGAAAGAGACAGTCCAACATCTATGTTCTTTCTCTCTAACGAGAGAAAAGCTCATCGCTGCTGATCCTCCGAAGGATCCTCGCTGCTGTCCACTGTTAAAGCGCCCTCTATTGACGAGAGTTGAGACTCCACACACAAACACACACAGATATAAATTTTTCCCTGCACATTGAAGCATAGTATTTAGAGATATTGCGTTATTCAGTAATGAAAATGCTTTTTCAGAGTATTTTTGAAAGAAGCATTTTTTGATCAAGTAATATTAATTCAGCGTCAACTCGGTTTCTAAATCAGATAAAAAACAAACTTCAAACAGAATTTTAAACATAGATTGAGATCTAATATGAGACTAAGATAAAAAAAAAATCAGTATCTTTGGCAATAACTGTGCTTTCAAGATATTAAGTGAACTTATAATAATTGAATAATCTCTAACAATATTACTTGTTGCATATATATTCGTGTAATTTTAAGTAAATATCTGTTGTAGAATCTAATAATCATCTAACGAGTATAATTTGTTTTTCACTGTCCAATTTCTAGTAGAATGAGTGTCGTGATATATGAAACATATGTCTATTTTATGATTTATAGTTATATATGTTTTAGGGAAGTATCATTCAACACAGTACAAAATATTTAAAAAACGATTATATGTCAAAAAATTCCTATTTTCAGGTTTTGAAAAAAAAAGGGCTATTAATGTATTGAGAAATAGTTCATTTTAATTAATTTAAATTAATTTCTTAAGTTTAATTGCTGTTACAAATGTATCTATTAAGTTTATTTTTCTTTTTTAAAACAAAATGATTCTTTTGTAGATAATGGCATTTCTGATTTAAGTCCGTTGTTGTAAATTTTTAGTCACATATATATTCGGAAATAACAAATAAAAATGAAATTTTGTATATATATATATATATATATATATATATATTATCCGGGTTATATAAGAAATGATAGATGTGATATTACTTGAGGTTTCTTTTTTAATTTTTTTAATGCTATCATTATTTCAAAAGTTTAACAGGATCTTTTCATAACATTCATTTATCATCATTTATAAATTTGAAGATTAATAATTTAAATCATTAAATTGACATATTTTTTTCAGTGACATAAAAGAAAATATTATTTTGTTTTATTTAACCCTAGAACAGTATCGTGCGTAAATTTTAAATGCGGTCTTCATTTATTTGTTCTTTTTTTTCCAATCCCTTTCACCGATATACATGTTTGATTTTGAAAGCTTCGACGCGTCATTTAGTAGGTTGTATGGTAAGTGGTTTGATTTCTTCGTCTATTTTTTATTTGTCTTGCTTCATGAACTAAACATCATCACGTGATTTTTATGTGTCGCTAGTAATGTGAGAAAATTTCCGAAAGCAAATTTTACGTATCGCAATTAATACACGACTTTTTAAACACTTAAATTTTGCGTGTCGCTAGTAATACACGATTGTTTAAACACGTAATTTTCATTTAGTCTTAATGATAGTGTCCTTTTTTAATATGTGAATTGCGTATATAAAAGTGTTTCGATTCTTATTTCATCCTGTGTTGAAGAAATGACCAAACAACACAAATACTTAACACATGAAGAAATTCAAGAATTGATTTTGAAATCTGAAGGTAATGAAAGTGGTGATAACGTTGAATGTAATGAGGGTAGTTGAATAACAGTAATGCTGATCTAGATTGTATTCCTGATGATAAAATAGAGATTAATCCTGATTTAGTTATTCAATCCTCGATACAACAAATCGATTTTATTGGTGACAAAAGTAAAAACAGTAGATTGAATTATATGTTCAAAAGAAAAACACTAAAACTATATATATTCAAGAAGCATTCAAACATGATCATATTACATTTTAAGATGCTTACTTATTAAAAGGAATAGATAGTTAACACATCAATCAATAACTCCCGAGACTAACCCAGAGATGGCGCTCGTAGTAAACCAGTAACCAGGTCTTTCTAGAGTACTAACCTTTGCTTGAAACGTGTCAAAATTTTAAGTCGATCGGACCAGAAACAGCTGAGTTATCGAGGTTGGAGTAAAGTCGTTTTGTAGTTTGTTTAAAAAATGGAAAAAACCGAGTTTCGTGTTCTGATAAAACATTGTTTTTTAATGGGTAAAAACACCGTGCAAGCGAAACAATGGATTGAAAAATGTTACCCGGACTCTTGTCCATGAAAAGCAACGATTTGTCGGTGGTATGCCGAGTTTAAACGTGGTCGTACCGACACAAATGACGCGGAAAACTCGGGTAGACCCAAGCTGTGGAAGCCGTTACACCGGAAAATGTGAGTGAAGTGACAAAAATTATAATGAAAGATCGTAAAGTGAAGCTCCGTGAGATTGCTGAGATGACACAGATATCATATGGAAGTGTATTTACTGAAAAAGGTTTTTTGAAGTGAATTGAAAAAGGTTTTTTCCAAGTGGGTGCCGCGATTGCTTTCGATTGAACAAAAACAGCAACGAGTCGATGATTCAGAATGCTGTTTATGGCTATTTACTCGCAACAAAAAAGATTTCTTGCGGGAAAAAAAAAAAAAAAAAAAAAAAATTAAGGGAAAAAAAAAAAAAATAAAAGATTTGGAAAAGCGTTGGAACGATTGTATCCCCCTAAAAGGTGATTAACATAAGGTGTTATGTTGATGAATAAAAAAAAAAAAATTGCAAAAAAAATGTTGTTTTCAATGTTAGCATCGGGAGTTATTGATTGATGTGTTATATTTGTGTGAGTGTCATTAAATGAAAATTAATGAGAACTCTAAACGGAAAATTAACGTAAAGCATTGCTCATATTAGACCAGATGTAGTTGTTGATGCTCCAATTTATAAAAATTAATTGATTGTTTTAATTCTTGTATTTCCAATGTAGTAAAGAAAGAAATACTCACACAAACGGAAGAATAAATCGTTAAAAGGTAAGTTTTTCAAATGTTATGGATGGTTCCCTAAATAATTTAAATTACAATGAAATGAATATCTTGTTTGGAATATAATAATAAATTCTGCCTTACAAGATAACCATTTGCTAACAAAAATTATGTTTGGTGTACCTTTTTCATAGAGGAAGGTATAGAGTTGCATTTACGTTACTCTTTTGATAGTGGCATATATAAAAATGCTAGTGTTCCAGGGTTAAACATTAAAATGATTTCAATTTATCTTAACTATATCATCATGCAGTTAAGAAAATTATATATTCTTTGTTCTCTGGACTAAATTGTATTTAAAAATGCATATAAAATAAATATTTTCTCATATTCTATTTGAAGTTACAATATTTCCTCTTATTTTTTTACATTTTAAGGAAATGTGAAAACTTATACTCAAAAAATTATTTTCTATTAATGAAGTAAAAATATATTTAAGGTAAATCGATGTATATTATGTTAATCGATATTGAGTTTCAGGTGTGTATTTTATTTTTTTAGCTTGTAAAATTTATGAAATACTTATAATTATCCACATTTAATAAAATCTGGGAAAATTAAGATAAAGGTTTTCTACTGGATGGCGCACTCCATCACCACATGACTCATTAGTGTTAATTTAGTTCAGACAAAGAACACATTTTCAATTATGATTATCATGGGTTTTAGATTATAGAAAATTATTGAATCTATCTGAAAATACATACATCCTTACATTGCATATTTCGTAAATTCGAGTATATTTTAATAACATTTAGAAGATATCCTATTTATTAAAGCTGTATTTACAGAGTAAATATTCATAAAGACTAGTGGTTTTTTAATTTAGGTCTATAGGAGGATAAACTAACGTATATATATATATATATATCTTCCATAGTTCTCAGATGTCTTTGGAACTGAAGAAATTAGTGAGATACACGGAATTTAAGTGTTAGAACCGTCGCCAATATTGCCGAAGTTTTTGTAATTTTGCAGCTCGGTCAAGAGAGGAGGATGGCATATGAGTTTCCACCTCCCTATCCAAACATTCATGCAGCCACAACAAGAGGACTTAGGACCTTGTCCACATTTCACATACATCACTCATGCTACATGATGAAATTTTAATGGTATCATTGCTCGAACTCAAACCACGATGATAACGGCACTAGCCCCAATCATTAACATTAGACTACCGTAGTTATGTGACCCATACTAAGATGAAGTTTAAGCTATAAGATTTCATTGCCTTTGAACATACAAATTACTTTTGAGTTTGTCTGGTGCTTATAGCAGCACACTCAAGGCTGGCATCAATTTCGAAGAGTGGTAAACTCGTACCTTGAAGCCCCTTACAACCCACCGTACAGCAAGGCAGATGCACGTAAAATCCGGTTGAAGAGTCAAATGCTCCCTTTGGCGAGGGGTGGAAATTTGGTGAGGAAATTTTCAGGTCAGATCTCGTCATCATCACTTGTACATGGTTCAAAATTTTAGTCTGTCATCAATAGCCATTACGTTGCTTCTCAATTCATCAATCATGATAGAAATTACACTTTACATCTTTCACTTTTTCTCTAAAAATGAAGCAGCACCTTTAGATCCATCACTTTCATTCAGTGAACAAGAATAAAGTTTTCTCAAAAGAGTGGTGTCATCAATAAACACTAGTATTCTCCTCAGACATGTTTTTCAGTGAGCATTGGAATAAGAGAATGAAGTCTGTGACGTCAAGGAAAGAGTGTCATATATGTAACCTCCAAGTACCGAAGAAATCGTAAAATTCGGATGTCTGAAATAAAACTGTAAGGTTTGATGTACTTTACTTTTCAACCAAGCATCGTATTAATGTTTTCCTTTTGAAAAAAAAATATAATACAAATGAACTGGGTTAAAAGTTATGTAACGCAAAAATATTTTAACATTTCTTTTAGAAAATCTATTTGACTATTGAGACAATACGTTATACGAATTGTTTTTCCTTTTCACCTTTCAAAAATGTAATTTAAAAAATATATTCTTCAATTTTCTTAATAACAGTAAATAATAAATTTTTAAATAGAATCCTATTCGAAAAAACTCCTTGTGTCGGCTCCGAGTCAGGTAGTCAGGTATACAGGCTTAGAAACTTATCTTATAATTGCTCTTGGTTCATTTCTCTCGCCAATTCCTCTATTGTATGTTATTTCTTCTTCAATCACATCCAATCGCTCATTTCTCTTACTAATAACTTCTTATAATTTAATGCTAATTTACATAATTAACATTTTTTTCACAAATCTTGTTACTCATATGAAACATCGCTCCAAAAGAGCAACAGGGAGTTAGTTAATAGGATATTTGGATGAGAATTTATTAAAAAATTTCCTTCGTTTTATTGGCATAGTTGCTTAAAGAATTCAACATTTGTGGTGTTAACTTTAAAGTGTGATAGAGGTAGAGGACATTTTAGCAAATAGTTTTTATAAAGTAATACAAGGAGGGGGGAGGTAAATTCCATATTTTCTTCACAAATGTAATAAACAACATGAAAAGAAGTTTAAACTGTTTACTTAAAGCATCGTTCACTGGTATATCTTCATAGCTATACATCTAAGAATTGCTCAAGGTTAAGCATATCATCAGCAATACGTACTTAGTAGTATCAGTGAGGGGATTGGAAGTAGTTAATATGTTGTTGGAAGTTTTTTTTTTTTTCATAAGAAATATTTTTTGAAATATGCCTTGTATATTTGAAACCTCAATCTATCGACGTAAAATATGTGCTTTAGTTTACTCTTTTACTTTTAAATCTCCTCTTGTATATTCTGAATGACAATATTAATTGCCTTCAGTGTTGTGTTTTTGTCGTTTTATTTCTAAATTTACATTTTATATAGTAATTTGGAAATTGGGAAATATGTAATGCTATGAATCTAATACTTGTAAGCAATGGAAATGGATATCCACTTATAAGCATTTTGAGAAATGTTGTTAATTTATACAAAGTATTCAAATGTGTCTTTAAAACAATAAGCTTTCCTTAATCCATAAATCAATGACTCTTTCCATTCTGTACTTCAACACCATGCGAGCCATTCGCTATAGGATATTTTCATGTCGATTATAAGATTTGTTTTTACCTTGACAGAGTGCTGTTAACTTATTCGCTCAGTACTTATCGTAACTGTCAGTTTCTATTTCAGTTATGTGTTTCTATTTTCAGAAGGTTTTATTTAATATTTGCACAACATTTCGACTGTGATTATCAGTATACTGCTCAGTAATACATGTTCTTTTAGATCAAAACAGATTTTCTTCAAGTGTAAATAAAGCTAATAAGCGTAATTATTTAGCTAGATCAGCTTGTTATAACTTGTTTTAATTATTTTAATTACCTTGTCATATATATTTTGTTTTGCCTGTATGTACAAAAAGATTCGACAAATTTTCAAGTATTTGAATTTATTTTTGTAGTTGATGTATTAAGGCAAAATACTTTGTTGGATATTTACAATATCTGCGTGGGTTCCGAATATGATAAAGTGATAAAACACATTAAATACTTGTTTCAATCGTTTAATTGCCATCTAGACCAATTTATGTGCAATATTTCCATTAAAACTATAATTTGCTAGACTCTCGATAACTGAATTAAATTGGTAATTCTGCACAGATATAGTCGCATAAGTGCCGGATTGAAGAGAGACAATTAAAATATGTAAAATCAAAATTAAAAAAAAATAAACTAATTTTATAACACGGAATTTTGAAATATTAAATTAAAAGTGGAAAAGGTATAATCCTCGGGAAAATAGCGAGATTAAACAGTCATTTACTAAGCTCAGTTATACGGTAAGTTCAGTTACTTTTTTTATTGTATGACTACATGAACTTTGAATAAAGAAAAAAACATCTATATGAATTATTTGAAATAATTTTATTACATTTCATTCATTCACCAGTGTTAAAATTTCCGTCTGCCGGCCAATTTGATATCGTAAACGTAATATAAAACCTATGGAATTTCGACAACCATTCTCAAGCCTTTACTATCTTATTTACTTAAATGCAATAACGTGCGTTGAAAATGGTAAAAAAAGTAATGAAGTTTTCTGCGGAATTATATTTTTTCATCCTATTTTTAAGAATTATTTTAAAATATTGTCTAAAGACTGGAAAACCCACTAAAACGTTATTAAAATATTGGAAAAATACTTTTCAAAATCAGAAGAAAAATGTAATTCTTCAGAAAATTTCAATATTTCCCGTTCTTCCGGATGAGCTTCAATGCATTCAAATAGATATAGTAAATATTTGAGAACAATAGTCAAAATCCCTTACATTAACCTTAAATTCATGAATTCAAAACTGCGGTAGACACAAAGCCTTAACAACGTTCATCACCTTTTGCATTTATAACAGGTCAATTGAAAAGTCCCCGGCCTACCATAGTAAAACACATTTTTTTGGCAAAATTACTTTTTTTTAATTCAACATAATTCCCTTCAAGGGTGATACATTGATTATAGCGACCCTTCAACTTTTCGATACCATTTTTGAAGCACGATTTGTCCTTTGCTTCAAAATAGGCCTCAGTTTAGGCGATCATCTCTTCATTCGATGAAAATTTCTTCCCAACGAGCATTCTTTTGAGATCTGAGAACAGGAAATATTCGCTGGGGGCCAGATCTGAATAATACGGTGAATTAGGAAGCAATTCGAAGCCCAATTCATGGATTTTTGCCATCGTTTTCACTGACTTGTGACGCGGTGCATTGTCTTGGTGAAGCTGCACGTTCTTTTTCTTCAAATTCGGCTCTTTCACGGCGATTTCATCCTTCAAACGGTCCAATAATGCTATATAATAGTCCTGTTGATGGTCCTTCCTTTTTCAAGGTAGTCAATGAAAATTATTCCATGCGCACCCCAAAATACAGACGCCATAACCTAGCCAGCCCACTGTTGCGTTTTCCCAAGCTTTGGAGCGGATTCATCGTGTGCAGTCCACTCGGATGACTGTCGATTGGACTTCGGAGTGAAATGATGGAGCCAAGTTTCATCCATTGTCACATATCGAAGCAAAAACTCGGGTTTATTACTCTTGATCATCATCAAACACTGCTCTGAATAATCAACTCGTCGTAGTTTTTGGTCAAGATTGAGCTCCCGCGGCACCCACTTTGCACAGAGCTTTCTCATACCCAAATATTCGTGAACTATATGATGTACACGTTCAGTTGATATCTTTAGAGTGTCTGCTATTTCATTCAATTTCAATTTACGGTCATTCAAAATCATTTTGAGGTTTTTTTTGTAATGTTTTCGTCGGTAACAACCTCTTTTGGGCGTCCACTGTGCTCAACGTCTTCGGTGCTCATTTCACCACGTCTAAACTTAGCATACCAATCCTTGATGGTTGGTTTTCCTGGGACAGTGTCCGGAAACTCGGTATCAAGCCAAGTGTTTGCTTCAACTGTATTTTTTCCCATCAAAAAGCAATATTTTATCAACACGCGAAATTCCTTTTTATCCATTTTTTTCACAATAACAAAAGTTGCTTCCCTCAAAATGCTATAATTCACAAACTAATGATCAGACAGCTGTCAAATTTATTCACGCGTCTTTGGAGGGTTAGGACTAGCTAACAAACATATGGATTTAATTCTATTAGAACCATCTATGTGTCAGACCGGGGACTTTTCAATTGATTTGTTATACATCTCATAAATATTGTATCAAATACTCAAAAGGTTAAACATCATCACTACCACGATGTCCAAAATGATGCACTGTTGATAATTAAAAGGTTGGTTGTGTGAAATAATAAAGTTTCTATGCGAATTAAGTGGTCCGTTATGTATGTAAAAAATATAATATTAAGTGTAATATATTCATTTAATATTTTTGAGTTTGAAGATTTTACAGAATTTCTTCCATTTCCATCCAGCTATATTTCGTGTTCTTTTAAGTTGAAGATTTATGTAAAAGTTATTTCTTTGAATAGCTCCTGTTCTACGTTTTTGTGACATTTATTTAATCTGGTAGAGTTCTGCTTGATAACGATTTAATGTCTCCTTGTCTTCATTTATATTTTACTTAATTGATTCATTTGTATCTTAATTTTTTGAATATATGAGATTTTCATTTTGGGTTATAACATTTTTTATTGGGATTTCTAGGAGCATGTAAAACAGTGTTTAACCTGCAAATATGACAAAAGCCAGATTCAGAATATGAAAGTGTTATATGATATTTTCTTGATGGTTTTTCTTTCTTTATTTTCTTGGCTTATCAGGGGATAACTTATTCATGAGTTGCACTGAGTATTCTTTCCGTTATTATCGGTCTATTATTCTTTCATGGTACATTGATCCCTATCTTAAATGTTCATTGGGTGCTTTTTTTCCTTTTATTTCATTCAGCGTTTTTAGCAATTACAAATTATTTCTTCATACTTTTTCTATAATCTTAATATATTATTTGTATATTTTCTTGGTAATTTAAAAAAAAAAAATTCTCGATTTCAAAATTTGTTTCTCTACTAATTTTAGTTAAATGCTTTGAAATACTTATTTACGTAACTAAATCAATAGACATGCTTTAAATAAGTACCCCTTTTATTTATGGCAGCAGCCGAAACCTGTACCTGTACACCTGTTCCAAACAGGTGTACGGAAAAACCAATATTTGTTGATTATTTACATACACCAGCATGGATGCATCCATCCGTGAAAATGCTGCTAATTGTGAAACACGCTGAGATTTGCTTTCTGCATGCAAATGACATGAAGATTGCCGAAAGTCATCAGTCGATTAATGAAGTGTGTAGATATGTGACCCCAGAAACAAAATAGAGATCCATAGAATGAAGGTATGCAGCATCACCCAAAAAATGAAGTTGAAACAATAATATGAGCACGCAAATTCATGTGTTCTGTGTTTGGGGATAGGCATGGGATGTTACTTGAGTGATTCTTGCATCAAGGTAACACAAGGAATTATAAGAAAAATTGTGACACCTTAAATAAACTAACTCGAGCAAAACCAAAACAAAAGATGCGTCTAACTCATTAAAAATACTGTTTTGCTGCATGACAAGGCTCATCCACACGAGGGTTGTCGGACTCAAGATATCACGATATGATATGGCTGGGAGTAAATTGATCACCTTATTGTAGCCCTAATATGGTGCTCTGTGACTATTTCTTTTTCTTTCACATGAAAAAGCATTTAGGTACTCAGCGCCAAGACGAAGATGATGATTTCAAATCGACTGTGAAAGATCTTGCACCTCAAGCAGCAGATTTCTGTGAGGATAGAATTCAGAAGCCGGTTGTACGTATACATGTGCCTTAATTGTAGCGGTAATTATGTTGAATAGAGAGTAAAGGAACAGGCTTTATTTTAAAAACAAATTGGTAGAAAAACTGCTCTTGATTTTGTTTTTTTTAAATATCGTGACGTTACTCACCTAAAAAAACCCTAATACTCTCTTCTTTAAATACACACTCATATATATATATATAGTTGCAGTAGCTTAGAGGCAATAGTTTGGAATTCACAGCCGGCATTGTTCCTTTCAAGTAGTGTTTTCCTGCCCTGATGCGCACCGAAGGCATGCCCTTTAGTTAGTTCCTCATGTCCTTTCTTTGACGTTGTATGGAAGTTTGAAGTGGGAAGTTGCAGCTTAGTCTTCTTGCTGATCACTTAACCGGGGCTCAAAATGCAATATTCATTGCCAATAGCCCTTGTGTATTATCTAATTGCGATGTTAATAGTCACAATGGATATATCAATAAACTTCGCAGAGAGAAGTAAAACAATAATGAAACTAATAAGTATTTAAATAGTGTAATACATTTTTCGTTTTTAAATATCATATTTTCATTTAAATGCTTAAGACCCTTTTTTACTTATTATGATTCAAAACACATTCACTGTCTCATGGATTATTCTCCACACGCGAGGAAAAAAACCTTTTCTTGTAGAGTAATTAGGATATCACAACACAGCTCCAGTTAATACATTAAAGATGTTTTTTCTCCAGTGATTCTGCTTCTAGCCATAATGGTGATTTTATGCTTGTATTTTATTTTCTAACACAGACCCTTGGATTACTGCATTTGAAGTGCTTTTAAGTGTTTTTCCCTTTATCATTTGTGTTGCTAGAAAAACAAACGATTTGTGAGGACATCCCTTTAAAAGTTAATGATGTTTTTTTTCTAAATTCTCTAATCTATTTGTAAATGAATTTAAATGAATGCCTTTGTGGTGTTTAAGCAGATTATCTTATTGTATTTGTTGAATACTAATATCAAATTCAGAAGCCCAATAAGAATGGTATAATTGAAAAAAAAGAGTGACAAATGAAACAAATATTTTATATTTTACAAAGTTCTAAAGCAAAAAAAAAGAAAGAAATACTAAATATTACTCAGTAGTGAACGTGATGAGAGACAGTAGTAATGTATTCAGTATTGACTTTAATTTACAAATGGTTTTAATTTCTGTAAATAAAAAAAAGAATGGCAACGTTTTGCAAACATTTCATGAGTAGAACTACAAATATTGTTACCTTAACATCATTTTAGTTTTCCATTACTCTCCTTTCAAAAGTTCAGAAGGCCAATGTTGCTTATCTTAGTTCAAATTACATTTTGTCAACTAACGAAAAAGGAAATTCTGCTTATAGTGAGAGATGAAATTCCTCATCCACAAATTTTTCTATTAGTTTTTAAAAGGTACTTTCACACATCAGCTATTAGGATAGAAGAAAACAGCATAATCAACCATTAGTACATTATAAGAAAAGAATGATCATTTTCTTTCCTCATCTTCCTCAGTCATGTTATGAATCTATAAGACCACTCAAAAGAACCAAATTTTAAAAATATCCTTAATCGATAGCCAAAAAATGAGGAGCATTACATAAAATAGAAATGTAAATCAAAAAGTAAAAAAGAAACAATTCTGTTAGATTTAAAAATAAATAATACTGCTTCAAAATGCTGCGTTTCGAATCACTACCATATTAAACTATGTGCGTGTGTGTATATATATTTGTGTGCCTGCGTTAAATTTAATAATTCTGTAATCAATAATTTCTTAGAAATTTGTACGACAACCTGATTATTGTTTTCCTCAAATGCTCCGAAATGTCTGTAAAATTTGATTTAACCTTCTAGGGGGCGCATACTCTATACGATCGGGAAAGGTCATGCGTGTTTCTTAGATACGCAACTGTTTTTAAGAGTGTTAATAATAAAGCTTGGTTATAATTAGTTACGGATTAATAAGTATATTTTAATTAAATGATATTTATTTAAGAATTATATGGAATAATGTAAATATAAAATATATAAGCGCTATAAAATAACCAAATGTTATAGAAACTGCATGAAAATAAAATAATTGGAACTGGTAACATTTCGATTGAAGTATTTACATTTTTTTTTACATAGAAGCTTATATATGATATGAATTTTTTTAAAAAAATGAACTAAATTTGGATAAAAAGGAATAAAAATTAGTTTCATAGTCATATCATTACATTCAGTTCATTCACTACATTTCTTCAAGATTAATTATATTTCCATAGTAAACACTAACCAAACAAAGCTTCCAAAAGAGCTTCTATTTCTGCTTCCTTCGTATCTCTGACAACCCTTGAAAGTGGGTAATTAGGCTTCACCAAAAAAATACACTTATTAGTCTCTTCAATTATGCTTTCGATTATGCAAAGAAGTAATGAGATATTTATATATGCAAAATATTTGTTATAACTTTGGTTCGCTCGATAACTGCAAGAATATGAGAACAACATATATAGCGAGGTTCTCGTTTAGTTTTCTTGAATGGATTTTTCTGTAATTTCCATGACTCGATGATGTTTCTGGTTTTTTTTAAGTAGGCTATGTAGGCATCGGTAGATATGTAGTCATTAACTACATCTTCTGAATTGCTTGCTGCTCTCCTTCTGACACCGAGTCATCTTCACTTTCTGAAATTTGGTTCCCTTAATCAGTATCACTTTCATATAAACCCATGTCCTCATCAACATCACTGTTTCATAAAAACAGGTTTGTTATAGTGTAAAGGTCATTATGAACAGGTTTGTTATAGTGTAAAGGTCTTTCTTGTGGAATAATTTCTTTTTATCGGCCATAATTTAAAAAAAAAAGAGCGGAAATAAATTATATATCATGAATGGTCACTCGAATATGAGAAATACAGTGTCACTAATCCGATTCTAAAACATATTAAACACAAAAATTGCAAAAAATTACAATGTTTAAGTCTAAATCAATAGAGGTATTTTATAACAATAAAAAAAATCAGATATAACAAAAAATTAACAGAATGGTCGCGCCTATCTCTAAAACACAAAAAGCAGATTTGCAGAGTCCTATTAATGCTTCGAAAGCCAAACAATGACTGGAAGTAGGTCAAAAGTAGCCGGAAAAATAGCTAAGAAAGGAGCTCGTAGTGCCATATGGTAAAAATATATATAAAACAAAATTTATATCAAGTATATGTCTCACAAGAGAGCGCCCACTGGAAGGTTAAGGAACATTTGTAGTGAACTTTTCATTCGTTCCGCAGATATTTCATAAGGATACCATTCTAAAATAGTCTATATTCTATTGAAAACTGAATACTTCTGTAACATATACTACCTTGTGTAGTGAGGCTCAAAGGTTTGAAAATAACTTAGGTGCAATAGGTCTTCTCATTATTCGGGTCAAATGAGACCGAAAACAATTTTTTTCAGATGTGCAAACCGCTAACGATATAAACATTCTATTATTGATAGTTATATTTTTGGGATTTAAAATCATGCTACAGTCTATGGACCAATTTACAACATATATTATCACATCTATCAGCATGAGTTTCTAAGATAAACCTTTATTTACACATTTAATTTCTTGGCAAATTAACGAATCGTGTCAAAGCTATCCTTTAGACATATTCAAAAATGTATATTAGAACCAAGAATTGGAGATAAAAATGTATAAAAAATTCTCATTAAATAATAGAAGTAAGATATTCTTCTTTTATCATCAATTTCGATAATGTTATGGCTGTAATTTCAATATAATTGTTTCATGCAGTTTCACTCAGATGTTGCATGAGATTTAATACATAAATCTTTTATTTTTTACCTCAACATCCTTTTAATACTGAGTGTCAAAAAATTATTGTACCTTAACATATAGGCTGCGTACTTAAAGAAAAAAAATCATTGTAAATTCCCAATACATATAAATAGAGAATATATTTATTTGGAAATAGAAATTTTTAGATAATATAATTTTTATATGTGTCTTAAAAATAACTGATAATATTGCATTTACTTAAACGTATTAAAATGTTTTTACTATATTTTACAATCGATTTTTAGCATTTATTTCGTTATTCTGTTTTTCTTTAGTTACAGAATGGTTCTTAAATACAAAGAGTGAATTAAGGACGGTTTTCTAAAATGAATAAAAATTTGATTCCATTTTCAAGGACTCTTTTTTTAGTTTAATTCTAAGACGTAATTTGTAAGATATTTCAAATATTTATGACAAATATCGATATTAAAAATGGAAAAAAAATACAATACTTTCATGTTTTCTTAAAATTTATTCAAACATGTCAAGTTAGTAAGAGTATAAAAATTAGGCATAAAAAAAAAGAATTTTTTCTTAGCCTAAGTTACATTTTTTCTCTTTTCAATCGATATATTTTTTACAAAATTTACAATACATCCGGAATAATTTTCCAGGGTACTTAATGAATTTCGATTATTTATGTAAATAACATTTCAAAACCTTGAAGGCATTCAAGATTTAAAATTAATACTGAATCTCTTAAACATAATACTGGAAATTTCTTTTCCAATATTCTCTTAATTTATATTACCATATAACTGAACGAAATATTTTTTATTCAAAATATCCTTAATGATATTTTTATGAATTACTCAAGATTAAAATCAATTATAAATTTGTGTTTCTACTTTTAATAAGGTTATTTAAATAGGTCACATAACATTTAATAAATTTCATTGTATGATTATCTTATAGAAGTACTGATTATTAGTATAGCTTCTTAAATTTACCTTTTTTATAGATTAACTTAATAACCATCTACGCTAGTTAATCATACATATGTAACTCAATAAGAATTATAATTTAATTTACCCCATTGATCCTTCAAATCCTTAATTTAAATACATATGCGTATGACGTTAAAATAAATTTATCATCAATTTTTTTAGTTTTATTATTCTCAATATCAAAAATTTTCTTCAAGTTTTAAACATAATAATTTCCACCGTAGAATCTCGCGTGTAATATGTAATAAAAATATCTCGAGCCCAGTTTCATATATATGGCATACATAAGAAACAGTCTTCCTTTTTATAACAAAACATAATAATGACTTGTTCTAATTGTAAACATTATGTGAACAGAAGCTCACATCATGTTTACAGTTAGAACAAGTTCATTTGATTAGTTTTTAAGCTATTGTGGACAGTTGATATGTTACTAGAACAAGAGCAGTAATTGGGCATGAAAGCTAGACATTTGAAAATATTTGAAATATTTAAATACTTAAAGCAAACACATTAACTAGTTTGTATTAATGATATCTGCGTAATGATTTCCCAGATCCCTTTCGTATATATATATATATATATACGTGTATACTGGTGTTATAAATTAAGAGATTTTGCATTTTTTGACAAATTTCATGAAAAGAATTTAACGAAATTTTAAAAAAAAATTCAAAACAACGATGAAATTCTTGTACGTCGAATACGCAAGCGTATATACGTATGTTGTAGAACCTAATCGCAAGCGAGGATTTATAAGCGAGTGGAACAAAATCCGCATTCGCGTTCAATAGCCAATTTCGCCGAATTCTATTGCGTTTTTGGCAGCAATCGATTAAATTAAAATTCAGTCAGTAAAAATGATTAACCACCAAAGTTTTGATGATGAAACGATGTGGCGAATTGTCGGTAGGTTAGAAGCTGGCTTTTCTGAAATCCAAATTTGCAGAGAATTCGATTTGACTTCCAGCATCTTGTCCAACTTATAGAAGTAGTTTCAGGATACGGATCCGTCAAGAGAATGCCAGAGCAAGGTCATTCAAGAGACACGACGGTAGAGAAGTTCGCTATTTGTCCATTATAGCGAAGCGTAATACGGATACTACAACTTTTCATATCTCTCATGAGTAGTATACGGACACAGGAACTCCAGTTTCAAGTGTTACTGGTTTCAGAAGACTTCATGAGAGAGAGAGCTGTTTGCAAGAAGGTCTGTTGTTTGCGACCCACTCAGTTCTGCGAACTGAAGAGTCATCATAAAATTGTGCAAAAACCATTCAGATTGCAGCAAGGATCAATGGGCGACCGTTCTCCTCATTGATGAATCCCGGCTCAGTGATTATCGTGCGTTATTTACTATGCAGAGAACCAGAGACCCGCTACCTGCACTCCAATATCCGAGATATTAACCATTATGGCCGTGATAGACGAGATAGAGGCACTATGATAGACGAGAGTTATAGAGATAAAGTCTTGGAGCCCTAGTTCACATTTTCAGAGGTGCAGCTGGCCCTTGTTTCCTTTTTATGGATGACAACGAGAGGCTATGTATGTTAGACCTCATCTCCTCAACGAATTTCTTGAAAGTGAGAATAATCACAGGATGTATTAGCCAGTCCGAGTTTCAGGTCACAATTTTATAGAGCATGTATGAGACGCTCAGGAGAGGGCAACAGCAATTCTCAACCCCTTCCGAGATCCATCTCAGACCCGAAACCAGAGTTACTGAACGAGTGGGACCAATATGCCACAGGAACTCATAAACTCCCTATTTTCTAGCATAAAATTGCGGGGCAAGAGCTGTATATCTGTAAGAGATAATCATACCACCCTCAATCTGTTTTATTCTAGTGTTACTCACTATCATATAACTGTTCAATGGTTATATTTTTGTGTTATATCTGCCCTAGGTACGAACCGAAATTTCATTAAAATACATCCAGTAGTTCTGGAGATAATCGACGAAATCGGAAAATTCTCTTAATATTGACACCAGTATATATATATATATATATATATATATATATATATACGAAGAATTAGATTGAGAAACAAAATATGCTAGATGGGCACAAAGTCACGAATCTTTAAATATTTATATATTTTAAGTAAATAGTTATAAGAAAACAAGGTACACAGAGAACAGAAAAAAAGCATTAGAAGAAATTAATTAATCTGTAATTGCAAGTTTTGAATATGCTTCTTTATAAACAAGCCTAATCTCTTTTGAGAATACAATTTTGTGTGCTAATTTGTATTTTATATGCTTAAATCATATAAATTATCTTGGCTTACGATGTACCTTTAATTTCCTATAATCTTTTAGGATAACAAAAATATATTTCAACAGTGGTAGTTGTGATTAGCAAAACTCTAAATAATCTTAAAAAATCGCTATAAATTAAGATATACAGAATAAAATTTGAAAACCTCCATTCTATAATCATGTTTTTATTGGTTGTTTATCTAAAGCCGTTTCTAGAAATGTAACGCTCCAGAAAAGGTGTATATACTTGAGACTATGTTACATTGCTTTCTTCGATTAGTACCAATAATATATCCAATAGAAAAGTTGGATTCAATGTAATATTTGGAAATAATCTTTTTTTCACTTTCATATGATAATATTATTTTGCTTAGCAAGGTGAATATGTAACACCGAAAAAAGAATATTCAGGTAAGTTAAACATATATTAACTGAAAAAAAATTCTTATGATCATTCCCGTGTGTATTTAGTAGCAATAAGTTCATTTCAACACTTATAATGTAAGTTATTCCAGAGAGATATGTATGTATTGTTACATTATTGAGAAATATTATCCTAAAAAAATTTGGTACTTTTCAGTTGCTACTCTTACAATTACAATAAAAATAATATATTGCATTAACTACTGATTTAACAATGAAGCATTCCCCCATTCATGAATTTATAATTATATTTCTTTCAGAATGAAGATGAATTAATCCAGCATCATTTCTGTGAACTCATTATGCATTCGTCATTCAAAGAACTTGGATACATAGATAGCTAGGATGATAGCATCAGAATACAAATTAGAGTTTAATTGTCTGTGCTGATGTCTTATTGAAAAGGAAAATTATATAATTAAGCATTGCGTGTAGATACCTTCCATGCGAGACAGAATCGCTTTTCATGTGTATACTCGAATATGTTTTCTCTTACAAAGAAAAATAAACTGTAATTGTTTCCATACTTTTCATTCTCTTTATTTATTCTTGCTCATGTTTAAAATCTAATGGGAACTTATGCTGCACCTAAGAGGTAATTATTATTCACTATTATTAATCCTTTTTCAATATAATGTCAAATTTAAGACAAAAGGATGAAATTTTTAGAGTTTCTTGAATAGTATATTATGTAAAATCACTCTTTGTAAATAAGGAATGAGATAATGCATTTAAAATAGTTTTTTTTAAATATATTTTATAATTTTTGTAACCTTATATCAAAAGAAATTATTTGATCATAAATTACTATTTATTTAACCATTTATTTGTCATAATGACTAGCAAGCACGCGTTTGAAAAGAATTTATTAATAACTTAGTTATTATTTATTTTCTTCGTGAAGTGTGCTAAAATCGCATTTAACCAAAAAATGGAACTGATAACAAATGTTCTACAAAATAATAATAAAAACTTTCTGACATTTGTCTTGACACCATTTAAAAGTTACAGATAGTTATAATGCGTTTGAAATGATCGATAAAGAGCTAATGTATTTGGTATGAAATATTTTTAAAAGGCTGAATTAATTGATAAAATCCATAAATTAATAGTATTTTTGAAATGCGATGCGTATATATCGGAATTTCTATTGATTCTCCCTAAAGAACACCCTTAATCATCATTTGATATTCTTCTGTAAAAAATGTTTCACACGCAAAGTTGTTTATATAATGCTAATGCATAAAATCTCAATTATTCCTTAAGTAGTATTAAGAACAATTTAATGTTAAGTGCATACATAAATACCATATATATCACAATGACAAATGCTTAGTAAAAACATTCAAAATATACACTCTATAAAAAAAACGTTGCAACAAGAAGGAGTTGACCGAAAAAGAAAGACAACGCTTTGTGGATAGGAAAATTATGTACATAATAGAAAATCATTAAAATTTCAGAAAAATTGAATGATTTATTTCAGAGTTACGTATTTAAAAAGTAACGATCTCAATAATGTGCTGACATACCTCTAGCCTGAATGCAAGCTATCACACGAAGTGGAATCGAATGATAAAGAAATCTGATGGTCTTCAGTGGTATTTCTTGCAAAATCTGCTCCAACTGTCGGGCTAGGTTTTCAAAATTTCCTGTTAGATGCAGCCGCATTCCCATCATATATAGAAATATTCGCTTGGAGAGAAATTTTGACGAACTGGCTGGGCAAGGAAATATTTGGCAAGCTGTAAAAAAGTTAATTGCAACACGTACTGTATGTGGTCCGGCATTACTTAGCTGAAATATAAGGCCTGGATACTGCAAAAGGATCGGTAGAAAAACAGTTCTCAGAATGTCGTCGACCTACCGCTGTGCTGTAAGTTTGCCTCTAATGAGGACCAAAGGAGTCCGGCTATCAAGGTAAATGGCACCCCAGACCCTAACTCCTGGTGAGGCGTGCAATAGTGAAAGCAGGAATGCTAACCAGGGTGTCTCCAGACGTTTTCTTGATGATTGTCAGGACACAATTGAGAGCGGGATTCTTCGCTAAACACTATACGTCCTCAATTAGCATCATTCTAATCTAATCGATTCAAGCACCAATGTAATCTGGCTCAACAGTGTGCAGGCGTGAGGGGGAGGTGGCGTTGCGGTAGGTATGAGTGCAGATTTTACTCTATCAGCGTCTTTGAATGGTCGTGGTGGTGCGTGGATAGCATATCTGATGGTTAATAACGAAGAATCAGGTGCTATGACAGTTGATATGACCTCTTTCCTTCTGTGACAGTTCTCGTAATAAGCTCGAATCCTCAAGCGAGGCCTTTTTTTTTAGTCGTTGAAAGGTATCCTACATCACAAATCAATAGAAAATTGGATCATCAGATTGAGAATCACGTCTTATATATACCTGCTGAGTGCGTAATTCTGATGCGCTGTAGCTATTGCTTTTCATTCATTTGATACCAAATTCTTATGTTTGGTCCAAATGTTATTTCATACAAAATTCCTTTACAATCAGGCAATTCCTTCTCGGTACGTCGTGTTTTTTGTAGAGTGTATTATATATATTATATTCAAATATTTTTTTACATATGAGAACTCGTCCACACACACACACACACACATATATATATATATCATATATATATATATATATATATAAAGAAATGCTTATATATACATCCTTTCAAAATTTCAAAATAAATCTTATAAGAAGTGCCTACAGACAAAAATAGCACAAGATAAACGAACGTTTTCTCCGAAAGATGAAAGAAGGTAGATCTCTGGGCTTCTAAATAAAACAAATAATCAAGGGAAAGTCTTGAAAGGTGAATAATTACCCATCAAGACAAGAAAAATGCTAGTATGATCTGCCCTCTGGTGGTAAGTTTCCAAAGTATTCCCTTCAACAAACTTGGCTAGATCAATGAGAATTTTATGCTCAAAAAATAGCAAGATTGAAAGTCTGTAATTTGTTTTCGTTTTTGCTTACATAAACTAGAAAATAATGTGTTTCTCACATGAAAATTACAATATATAATGATGCCAAATAATTTTAAATTGAATCAATTATTTAATATTATTATAATGTTAGTCACTTTATTTCATACACAAATTTTATTATTTGGTATTCATTTCCTAAACCCATTGATAGTCTGAAATAATATTTTGATTACTTTTATGTAAAATTATTATTTGTGTTTTAACGCAAACAATTTGAAGATTTACTAAAATTACCTTTTCTTATTTGTTTTAATATTATTTCATAAAGATGATTTTTTATGTAAAAACCGTTCTTTGAAATGTTGGCATATATTATTTTAAATATCCTTTTGATATTTGCCATTGCTTTGAATACAAATGATATTCATTGTTTTTTGTTCCAATTTATGTTATTTTTAAAATTAGTGAGGAAGGACAAATTTTATTCAAGCCACTAGTAGAATTATTTATATTGTATATTAATTACTACTTTTCAAATTTAAATACCTTTTTATTCAATTTGACATTCGAGGAATTACGGCCGAATCTTCATTTCGAGTCTTGAGGTCACTTGACCTCACCTTGACTCACCGTTTAGCCGGATTTGATACACGTTAAATATTTCGTGGTTCAAAGTCTTCCAATTGTCGGGGTTCGGAAATTAGAAAAAGAGCTTCTAGCTCAAGTGTCGGTCTCGTCACTTGACCGATTCTCAAAATTACGAATTTCGTCTTCAATAGCCCTTGTGTTGCTTCTAGTGCACAAAATGCTAACTAAAACAAGCCAAAGTAAATAAAAACAAATATTTTTATTTAATTATAATACGACTAAATTCGTGGGTATAATGTTTTATTTTATGATATAATTTACAGAAGAATTCTTATGATTAGTTAAGAGACAATTAGAATTAGCCAAAATTTATAAATCTACAACGAATATTTACTAGATGTAGTTTGAATTAGTTTTTATACATTTGCACTATGTAATCAGAAGGAAAGCTTGCTTGAGAGATTATAGAAGTATATTTATTTAAAGGGGGAAATAAAAATAATACGTAACAAAAACAATATTAAACTTCACGTCATTACTTTCGTCTTATTTTACCTTTCAAGAATTGTCTTAAATAAACTGTTCGTAACATATGGCACCTTAAAAGAAATTTCAAATGTAATATGTCTTCTTAAATTCTATTTATGTAGAATAACAAGGCAGGAAATTATATCTAAACAAGAATGAATGTCAAAGAACTATTCATAAGTTCCAAATTATACACAGGGGTCCAAAATGAACGCATAATTAATGATTATGACAACAATGAAGAATACCTAAGTCGCATTAGTGGGAAAACTGATATGGAATATAAAATGCTTATAAAACAAGAAACATATGTGATAGACGAATAAAATCACTTTTGCTAACCAAAGAAGTTATAAGAACGAACAATAGGATTAACAGTAGCTCAATTCTGCCAAAAAATAAATAAAACGATGATGATGCATTTTAATTAGATTTATAATCACTTCTGATTACCAAGTTTGCTACACAACGAATTCCCATACTTGCTACTGCATTGTGGATAAGTTAAAGCTCAATTAGTTCTAAGAGCTCTTTTCAGATATGAATCAGAGATTGTTGGCTGCGAAAGAGCTGCAAATAGTATCTGAAGCATATTCCACACATGTTTGATGGGACTCAAATCAGATGAAGGATCAAGCCGTTGCATGAGTAGGATATTTTCACTTTTCAAGGAAGAGATCCATCAAGATCTCACATTGACAAGGCGCATTATCCTCACTAAATAAAAATTCAGGACCGACAATACAATTGAAATATGCAAACATTAGATTTAAGAGATTTATATCTGTCACTTTTAACAGCCACAGATTGAATCAGCTATTGTCTTATGTCTTAAAGGTATCTGTTGTCTTAAAGGTATTAATATCTATTTAGAATTCCTACCCACACCATTACTCGTCTTGATAGAAAACGATGTCTTTCTGTGATGTTTCCCTAGTAAAATAGGTTTCCACTTTCTCGCCATATCATTTGCCTATGAGAATCAGTGTTTAAATAAAAACGAAACTCGGTGTTGAACATTACATTAACCCGCTGTTCCAAATTTGAATACTGATGTTCCAATTTAAACAAGCACGTTTATGCATAGATACGAAGGGAATGACAATTCCTCATCATTTTGGATAGAGATTAGTTACTGTAGTAGTTACAATCTCTGAAATTATTGCTCTGGCACGACTGTATTTCTAACGCCTTGAAGTTATTGCCAGATATTGCCACAGTCTTGAGATCACAGACTATGAAACAGAGACATTAGGTTTATGTCTTTCAGATTCGAGCATTGAAACGATCCTTCCTTTCGCAAACTCGTCCTGTTAGTGTTTCTGTACCATCTTTCACAGTATTTAATCTTTAACACTGCTATAACACTCTTCTGAAGGATTAATGGTGAAAGGTTTCTTTTGTTTCTACCTCAATAACTTTATTTACGATGTTATTTGATTTGAGAATATCATCTTGAGAAAAAAGTGTGAATTGCATAAATAATCATTTCTGTATGTATATGAAGTTATGCTGTATAAGAATGATCAAAAAGGGAGATTGTAAGAATCAGAGGTATTAAACGAATTAAAATTTTGAAAGGAGATTGAAGGTTAGCGAAAAGTTTGTCCTTGCCGTGGATAAACGTGTTATGTGATCCCTTAATATCTGATATTTGACTCGAGTCCACTTTATAGGCACACTTCCGGACATGGATTCAGTTTCACAGTTATGGGGATAAGTTGAACTTTCATTTATAATCTTAAATTGAATATGCGATTTTGTAATCTAGCCACAATCATAAAAATAATTGCCTTATGATCAATCTAATGGAATAAAGTAGTATAAATTTCTTATCTGACTATCTATTTTGAACATTTATTGAATTTCGATCACTGAGATCTTAAGTAGCGAAGTAAGAGTGACACACTAGTCTTAACAAATAAATTTCAAGTAGGAAATAAAAAGAGCTGCAGCACTTTTGCAGAAATTTCAAATAGAAATAATGCTTATAGTTTTTTGACAGCTAAAGTTATAAAAGTTTTTTAGAAATATTACTAATCAATAATCACATTTGTTTTACATATAAGGAAGATACTATACAGAAAGAAAATGTGAAACTGAAATTCTGAAGACTTAAAAATGATTTTTAATAAAAATTATTAGACATCATGATCATGATTAATGATCAAAAGCTTACACTCAATCTCAAATAAGTAAAATTAATAGTTTTAAATCTTTTTAAACGAATTTTTCAAATTAATTCTAAGAATTTAAAGGAGGAAAAACTAATCCAAATTTGAAAATGTAACCTAAATTAAATTAAGAATAAAACGACTTAAAAGGGAATTTGAATACTTAGTTTCATTTTTTTTCAGTCATAAATGATTTCAAAAATGATTATTTGAAAGTAAGCAAAGTAAATGAGAATTTGAAAGTAAGAAAAATAAATGAGAATTTGAAACAAGAAAAAAGAAAGTAAAAATAATAATTTTCAATTTAGACGCATTTCCTACTATTACGTGAAAGCATTAAGTTAGTATAAATTTCAGAAATAGAATTGCTCAAGAAATGTTTCCGGAATAATTACCCTTAAAAAA
>BMAW01049476.1:0-11201 GCA_019974015.1 Nephila pilipes
TTCATCAGACATGGCAGGAATCATGGAATTTACAGATAAATAACAAATTACACTCGGTGAAGCCGATTATCGGAGAATTGCCTGTATTTCCGGTGCGAAGAGCCGATGTCAGATTGACTCGCCTTCGCATTGGACATACTCGTTTTACTCACAAACATCTTTTGTTTGGAGAAGATGCTCCCGAGTGTCCTTCCTGTCATGTCCCTTATTCTATTCATCACATTTTAATTGACTGTCCGGTGTTTGATCATCATCGCCGGACTTTTTTTCAATCATCTGTTTTAAAACTTTCTGACTTGGTGGGGGAAACCCCCCATCATAACTTATTTGCCTTTTTAAGATATATTGGCCTTTTACACCACATTTGATTTTTTACTTTTTATCTTTTGTGTGTTACATGTGTTAGTCTTGTTTTTTTTAATAATGCCGTTAAATTTTAATCGATTTTAACAAGTGTTTGGCGCAGCATAGCCTGCTTTGGCTCTTGCGCCATTAAAATCGACTGTCACTCACTCACTCACTACTATCATTTCAAAATGTCATCTGTGCCATCTCATCCATCTCAAAACATTAATACCAGCCCGTCTTTAAGGAGACTGTACAGTGCTCGTCCTTCCTTCATCCGGCCTTTTTCTGAGAGGGTGAAGGTATTCATCGAGGAACTCGGCCTACATGACTTGGATGTTCAGCAACGAAATTTTATTAAATTTCCGTCTTGGAATATTCCAAAATTTATTTATCATAACCCCTTTGCTTCTTACAGCAAGAAAACCACATGTCCTATTGTTTTTCAGAGAATCTTTGCCTTCCATCGCTGCCAGTATGATGATTATATTCCTATATACACGGATGGATCAAAAGGAACTGGATACGTCGGCTGTGGTGTCGTTTCAAACGACATCAGGCACAGTTACCGGCTCGACTCTTCTTGCAGTGTCTACACTGCCGAAGCAGTCGCCATCTACTGTGCCCTGAAATTAGTCGAGACATCCAGTTCTCGAAAGTTCGTTGTATATACTGACAGCAGGAGCCTCCTGGAAACTTTGGCACATCTGCATGATCAAAGTCATCCTATCGTGGTTGAAATAGCTGGCATTATGTGCCAGCTTTATAGCAGGGGTTATGACATAAAGTTCTGCTGGATACCTAGTCATGTAGGTATTTTAGGAAATGAACAAGCGGACTCGGCTGCACGTTCGGCAACGAATCCTCTGCAGCTCGCAGTCCCATTTGAGGACATTCGACGTCATATTTTAATGCTCATTCATCAGACATGGCAGGAATCGTGGAATCTACAAATTAACAACAAATTACACTCGGTGAAGCCGATCATCGGAGAATGGCCTGTTTTTCCAATGCGAAGAGCCGATGTCAGACTGACTCGCCTTCGCATTGGACATACTCGTTTTAATAACAAACATCTTTTGTTTGGAGAAGATGCTCCCGAGTGTCCTTCCTGCCATGTCCCTTACTCTATTCATCACATTTTAATTGACTGTCCGGTGTTGGATCATCATCGCCGGACTTTTTTTCTTTCATCTGTTTTAAAACTTTCTGACTTGGTGGGGGAAACCCCCCACCATAATTTATTTGCTTTTTTACGACATATTGGCCTTTTACACCACATTTGATTTTTAACTTTTTATCTTTTGTGTATTTCTTGTGTTGGTCTTGTTTTTTAATGCCATTAAATTTTAATCGATTTTAACAAGTGTTTGGCGCAGCATAGCCTGCTTTGGCTCTTGCGCCATAAAAATCGACAATCACTCACTCACTCTCCGTCCGACCATATGTTCCAAACCCTCTGAGATGTTTTAATTGCCAACGATACGGCCATTCTAAGAACGCTTGTAGGGGACAATTGACAAGCTCTCGCTGTACAGCGACAGGGCACGATAGTGCTTACTGTAACGCTGTAGAGAAGTATGTCAATTGTCATGGAAACCACCCTGCATACTCTCGTTCTTGTCCAAAATGCGCGGAGGAAAAGGAAATCTCTACGGTGAAGACACTACAGAATTTATCATATCCCGAGGCTCGCCGTGTAGTCACTTCCCGTACCCCTGTACAGGGAAAAAGCTACGCTACGGCAACCCAGAACACTAAAGTTTCTAAATCCACCCAATTTCCGGAACCTAAGACACCGCAACATATCACTAAGACTACAAAATCTACCACTAAGACACCGCAACCTATCACAAAGACTCCATTATCAAGAAAAAAATTAAATATAGTTAAACCCCCTTCCTCTGTTAAAGCTAATCAGACTAGGCCATTGGCCAGGTCAAAGGCTTTGCAGAGGCAAAAATTAAAATCTGCAGCGAAGAACAGTGTTCCTCGCAAAAAAACTAGGGTCATTGACGGGGATGCGGTGGTTTTACACCCATCGCCCGAAGATTATGACTCCATGGGGGTCCTGGAAACGGGACCTTCCATTTCGAGTGCGCCCAATTAATGGCTTTTGTTTCTTGGAACTGCCGTGGTTTACGACCCAGACTAGAGGATCTCAAATCCATACTATCTACGCACCAACCTGTCTGTGTTGCTCTTAAGGAAACTTTTCTAAAGAGTAATATGACAACCCGCTTTTTGGATATCATTGTGTACGACGGGATGTTGATGTCGCATCACCTTCTTCTGGAGGTGTTTGCATTCTGGCATCCCAGAATTATCCTCATAACGTCGTTACACTTACCACATCGTTGCAGGCTGTGGCTGTGCGAATTCACACTCGCACTTTAATCACAGTCTGCTGCATTTACCTGCCACCTAACGATGTTGTGTCACAAAGGGATTTAGACCAACTAGTCGATCAGTTACCAGCTCCCTTCCTTCTGCTTGGTGATTTTAATGGACACAGCCCTCAGTGGGGGTATGATGGTACAAATTCTCGCGGTCGGCAGATCGAGCGATTGATCTCTGATCACAGTCTCTGTCTGCTGAACACCGACGAGAAGACGTATTTCCATGCTCCCACTAGGACTTTTCATTCCCTTGATCTAGCCATTTGTTCACCGACACTGCTACCGTCGCTGAATTTTGAGGTTTTAAATGATCTCTATAATAGTGATCATTTCCCTCTCCTGATCTCCCAGGTTCATGGTAGTGATGTGCGTTTACGTCCCCCCACTTACCGCTTCAACAGGGCAGATTGGGATTTATTCACACGGTTAGCGGTTATTACCGATACAATGGTTCAAGATCAAGATATTAATGACTCTGTCCACAATGTCAATGCCTCTATCGTGGACGCTGCTGATGCAGCGATACCGAAGAGTGGAACATCACAGAGGAAGATGAGTAAACTATGGTGGAATAAGGAATGTCAATCCTCCTACAGGTAACAAAGGAAATTGTGGGGTATCTTCAGACGATATCCCACAACTGAAAATCTCATAGCCTTTAAAAGGGCAAGGGCGATTGCTCGCAGAGTAAGGCGACATAGTCAGAGGGAATCATGGATCAGGTATGTCTCTTCCATCACATCGTCTACCACAAGTCAACAGTTATGGAGAAAGGTAAAAGCTGCAAACTCCCTGTATCGGGAATTTTCCATTCCGATACTGGAAACTGCAAATGCTGTGCATTCTTCACCTGTCGAAGTGGCGAATGTCATTGGCCACTCTTTTGCTAGTGTGTCAAGCTCCGATTCTTACAGCGCTAAATTTTTAGCGACTAAGAATCGTTCTGAGCAGACACCTATCAACTTCAGGTGTCGGCAACCACTCCCTTACAACTGTGACTTTGACATGTGGGAATTGAGAAAGGCTCTGTCCTTGGCTAAAAATACCAGTCCAGGCTCTGATGGTATAACATATGATATGCTTCGCCACTTGAGCGAGGAATCACTTGCCAGTCTCCTTTTCCTATTCAACCGAATATGGAGGGAGCATATGTTTCCTAGCCAGTGGCAGGAAGCATTCTGAAGCCTGGTAAGGATCCAAAGAACCCTCTCCACTATAGGCCTATCGCTCTGACGAGTTGCCTGTGTAAGACGCTAGAACGTATGGTCAATGCCCGTCTCGTTTATCAAATGGAAAAGGATCAATGCATTCCTCCGTTTCAGAGTGGCTTCCGTAAAGGAAGATCCTCAGTAGATAACATCCTTCTACTCGAAAGTCAGATTCGTTCTGCTTTCGTACGGAGGAATCATTTGGTTTCTATTTTCTTTGATATCGAAAAGGCATATGACCGTACGTGGCGCTATGGGATTCTGCGCACTCTTTACGAATATGGTCTGAGAGGTAATTTACCTCTTTTTATTAAAATGTTTTTATCCTTTAGATCTTTTAAAGTACGGGTTGGTAATGTTTTATCTTCATCTTTTATTCAATTTGAAGGAGTTCCTCAGGGGAGCATTTTGAGCCCCACTCTTTTTATTTGTCATCTGTCACTTATACTTTCTCATCTACAACCATCAGTTCATGGTTCTTTATACGTTGACGATCTGCAGATTTCCTGCGAAGGATCGTCCATGCATCTAATCGAGCGACGACTTCAGACCGCAGTCAATAACCTGGTTACATGGTGTGATGCTAATGGGCATAGTATTTCTGCTAGCAAGAGTAGTTGCGTGCATTTTTACAGGAAACGGGGTCTCCATCCCGATCCTGACATTCGCATCCGTAATACGTCTATTCCTGTCGTCCCTGACGTCCGCTTCCTCGGAGTAATTTTCGACCGCAAACTCACTTTCCTTCCGCACATTTTATATCTGCGGAGGAAATGTGAGAAATCCCTGAATATCTTGAAGGTGTTATCCAACACCTCTTGGGGAGCAGATCGAACTTCATTACTCCGAGTGTATCAGTCGGTGATTCTGTCTCGGATCGACTACGGATGTGTCGTCTACGGATCTGCCTGCAGAACTACCTTGCGGAAGCTTGACCCAGTCCACCATAATGCTCTGAGAATCTGCTGTGGTGCGTTCCGAACGTCACCTGTGCAGAGTCTCTATGTCATTTGTAACCAGCTACCTTTGGCTTCGCGGCGCCTGAAACTGTCGCTCTATTATCATTTCAAAATGTCATCTCTCCCATCTCACCCATTAAATACCATTTCTATCAGCCCGTCTTTAAGGAGATTGTACAGTGCTCGTCCTTCTTTCATCCGTCCTTTTTCTGAAAGGGTGAAAGACTTCATCGAGGAACTCAGCCTACATGACTTGGGTATTCAACAAAGAAATTTTTTTAAATTTCCACCTTGGAATGTGCCAAGATTTACTTTCCATAACCCTTTTGCTTTATTCAGCAAATCCAACACATGTCCCATTGTTCTCCAAAGGATCTTTGCCTTCCATCGCTGTCAGTATGAGGATTTTATTCCTATATACACGGATGGATCGAAAGGAACTGGATACGTCGGCTGTGGTGTCGTTTCAAACGACATCAGGCACAGTTACCGGCTCGACTCTTCCTGCAGTGTCTACACTGCCGAAGCAGTCGCCATTTACTGTGCCCTTAGATTAGTCGAGAAGTCCAGTTCTCGAAAGTTTGTCATATATACTGACAGCAGGAGCGTCCTGGAAACATTGGTACATCTGGACGATAGAAGTCATCCTATCGTGGTTGAAATTGCTAATATTATTTGTCAGCTTTATAGCAGGGGTTATGATATAAAATTGTGCTGGATACCTAGTCATGTAGGTATTTTAGGAAATGAACAAGCGGACTCGGCTGCACGTTCGGCAACGAATCCTCTGCAGTTTGCAGTCCCTTTTGAGGACTTACGACGTCATATTTTAATGCTCATTCATCAGACATGGCAGGAATCGTGGAGTCTTCAAATTAATAACAAATTACACTCGGTGAAGCCGATCATTGGAGAATGGCCTGTATTTCCAGTGCGAAGAGCCGATGTCAGATTGACTCGCCTTCGCATTGGACATACTCGTTTTACTCACAAACATCTTTTGTTTGGAGAAGATGCTCCCGAGTGTCCTTCCTGTCATGTCCCTTACTCTATTCATCACATTTTAATTGACTGTCCGGTGTTTGATCATCATCGCCGGATTTTTTTTCAATCATCTGTTTTAAAACTTTCTGACTTGGTGGGGGAAACCCCCCACCATAACTTATTTGCCTTTTTAAGATATATTGGCCTTTTACACCACATTTGATTTTTAACTTTTTATCTTTTGTATGTTATTTGTGTTTGTCTTGCGTTTTTAGGCTGTTACTTTTTAAATAAATTTTAACAAATGTTTGGCGCAGCATAGCCCACTTTGGCTCTTGCGCCATTAAAATCTACTATCACTCACTCACTCACCATCTTTCGGAAGTTGTCTGTCCCCTTATTTCAAACTCTACATCAGAATTATTTTGCACTTTTAATTTTGATAGGAGATTTTCTGTCATACTTTCAAATATTTCTGTTGGCATATCTGGCTTTTCTACACTATCGCCATAGTTGCAATCACCTGTGTTTTGTTTCGGTCGGAATTTTTTTATGTTTGGAAACAGTTTTTTTCTTTGAAGTCGCTTTAGATATTTGTTTCTTCGAGTTAATAAAAATTTATTTAAAGGAGTACTGGGACTTTTATTTGCTATCATTTTATAAGCTTTTCCGTGATATTGTTGCGCAGGGTTTTGAAAAGCTAAGACAGCTATATTAGCTCTTCTGTTGAAGCCGCCAGCTTTGCTGAAATTTATCCGCTTTCCTCCAGATATTTTGCAAAGCTGACTCATATAAGTTTCTGCAAGATTGTTGGTGGCATTCCATATTAGTGTATTACTGCATGCCACTAAAGTTCTTCCAATTTCATATTGTATGGCATGCAACAAGCCTGATGAATGCATTATAGAGTATTCTGTTTCATTAGTTTCTATTGACTTTCTTTTACAAAAATCTCCACAGTTATCATGTTTTCCGAATACATGATTTGGAACATTTCTAAAATCGGAAATCAAATTTTTAATTTTTTCTTTTTCTGGCTGATTGTGATGATTGATAGCGTTTACTTTTATAACATTCCGAGCTCCTATTATCAATTTCATTATCTTTTGTTTCAAAAGCTTCCGAGCCTTGATACCTGTTTGACCTGAGAAACGGCTAGTATTTCCTTGCAGTTTTTGAATGGCCCTGCCGTATCTTCGAACTGCATGATTTGCACATTCAACTTTAAGGATTCTACCACCGTAAGGAACTCTTTCTTTGCATTTAGCAATGGTATTAGCATCGCCATCTCCAACTAATCGCGTACAACGAATATGATGAACATTTTCCAGGTATATTAATCCTTCCACAACAGCATCGCTTTCCATTGCTGTTGAAGGTCCACTCCAATTTTTCCAACACACGTGATCTTTTCTTTCCATCTGTCTATTTGCAATGGCACTACATGTTAAACATACTTTGTTCCGAATACCTATAAAAACAATTTTTTGAGTGGACATACCGATTAATGCAGATACTCCACTTGATGCATTGTATCCATGCCCATAACTCCTCTTACACCAATCACCATCAACAATAAGTGTGATGCAATAGTATCCATCGGAATCTATATCACCTCTCAATTCTGCCAGTTTTTTTCCTTCAAAAATCGCATTTAGCATCTCCTCTTGAGCATAACTTTTAATAACTTTTGAAGTTACCTTTTCACAAGAGGCAAATTTGTCTTTAGACATATATCTAATATTCATGACGCTGAATTTTTCTTCTTCTTGGGAAAATCCACTGCCCGTGGACAATGCCCCAAGAACCGAAAGGTTATTCAAACTGTTTTTTTCTGAATCAGATGTTATTACAATTTGTTCATTACATAAAATATCACTACATGCGAAATGAAGTTCTGTGTAAAGTCCACACCTGTTCATTCTTTTGAAAACAAAGTTACCACCAAAGTTGCAAGTGTATGAATGCAATTCAAGTTTTCTAACTTGAGTAATCACGTGGGATAAATTACATAGAAAATTCCCTACTGGTAGGCAGTTTTCTAAATTGTTATTAGGAGTATCTATGCAAAGATCTGGGAAATCAGACATCGAACTGTAATCATCAGCAGTCAGATCATTTTCAGGAGTTCGCAAACAATTTGGTGATCTCATTTCCAACCTTGTAAATATTCCAACATCAAAATTAGTTAACATTTACTAGTAAAGCTATTATTATTACATTTATTATATATTGATAACAAGTTTTCTTTTCGTTTCATTAACATTTTAATCTTGACTATAATACGCACACGCGTATAATACGCATGCTTGATTTGGCACTAAATTTTCGAAAAAAATAAAATTTCGAATATAATACGCACCCATAATTTTTCAATACTTTATTTACAAATTGCATAAGTATTTATTAACATAATTAAAGTTTTTAACAAAAAAATACGAAAATGTCTAATTCGATAGAAAAAACTTAGATCTTAATACAAAACAAACAATACTGTCAAATTATCGGATTAAATCACTTTCATTAGAACACAGCTAATCAATTGTTTTTGCGTCCAAGTCATAATTATTAGTACCTTCGTAATATGCGACATGTACGTGTGTGCGACAGGTACTGTAAGTTCCATTTTGCGTAAAAGAACACCTGCGCAGCATGCGTGTTACAACATTCTCTAACAGCTGCTGCGCGTTCATTGTTCGATGTTTAAAAACATGTTTTTTTTTAAATTTTTTCATGAGTGTAATACGCACACTCATTTTTGGGCTATTGACGACGGACCTCGTAATTTTGAACTTCGATCAAGTGACGAGAACGACACATGAGCTGGCACCCCTCTCTCCTAACTTCCACACCACACCAACTGCTTTTATTGAGAGTTCAGAGGATTCGCAGTCTTGAGAAGGATTTTGGATTCAATATATTTTTTTTCGTTTTGATCAGGATTCAAGAAATATTTTTTGCAGATCTGATAAATGTTTGACCAAACTAATTTTTACATTTTTATCGGGATCAGCGTTACCGTTCACTAAAATATTACGCAAATTACCAAAGCATTTAATATTATCTTTCAAAATAAATTTTGCCCAAAATTTCAATTTTAAAACAGTGGCGCCCAAATTTACTTCATACCTTGAAAACAATGAATAAGTGTGTGATTCTTTATTTGAGCCAAAAAACGCAGACTAATATGTGACCCAATACGTCTCGATTAATGTATTTCAAACACGTGACCTTTACGAAATTTAAGATTTTTTTTTTCCTTAAATTATTTATTTATATTTATTTTAACAAGCAAACTGCTTTTGATGATTGAATCTTCTATCAAAATTAAAATTTTAATAAAATTCTGGTGCTTTGATTAAACAAATAATGCCTAATAGCAAATACTAATCATTACTCTTTTTTCAAAACATGCAAACAATCTTATATTTTCTTAGTCTCTTATTCAACAATGAATAAAGGGTGCTTTTTCCCGGTTAAAATCGTAATATTAAAATTATATAAAAAAAAAAAAGTTTTAAAAATGACAGAAAAAAAGAATTTTTCTACTGTTTGTGCCAAACAAATATTTTCAACTATTAACCCACCAATTTTTTTCAAGCTATATTTTTTATTCTTCATTTGTTGAAACACTTCGATTGAAATTCAATAGATCGAGCGAATACTTTCCAAGTTCTTATGTGAATAATCTGAACCCTATTTCTGTTTTCTTGCAGCCTGCCTTACAAGATTCCCCCAAGGCAACGAAATCGCTTATCAAAGCATCGGATCTAGGCAATAAAATGCCAACCGGAGGGGTTGTCTCGACCACCCGTGTCACAAAAGGGGGGGAGGGAAATAGAAGCATCTTGCATTTTCGAAGGATTTGTGAATGAAAAGCGAAAACTTTTCGTGACCTTTAGCTGTGTTGAAGTAGATCGCTTTCGGAATAGCTTTACACAAAAAAGTAAAACGCTCGGAGGGTTAATTGGGCGCACTGGAAGTGGAATTTCCCGTTTCCAGAACCCCCATGGAGCCATAATCTTCGGGCGATGGGTGTAATATTACCGCATCCCCGTCAATGACTCTAGTTTTTTTGCGAGGAACGCTGTTCTTCGCTTTAAATTTTAGTTTTTGCCTCTGCAAAGCTTTAGACCTGGCTAATGGCCTTGTCGGTTGAGCCTTTGCAGAGAGAAGGGTTTTTTGATTATTTAATTTTTTTTTAGATTGTGGTGTCTTATTTGTAGATTGCATAGTCTTGTTGTTAGTTTGCCTTGTCTTAATGGTGGATTGCGGTGTCTTAGTGGTAGGAACAGGTTCCGGAAATTGTGTGGATTTTGAAACTTTCGTTGTTTGGGTGGCAGAAGAGTAGCTTTTTCCCTGTACAGGAGTACAGGAAGAAACTACACGGCGAGCTTCGGGATACGATAGATTCTGAAGAGTCTTCACCGTAGCGATTTCTTTTTCCTCAGCCCATTTAGGACATGAACGAGAGTATGCAGGGTGGTTGCCCTGACAGTTGATGTACTTTTCTGCAGTGTTACAGGAAGCACTATCGTGTCCTGTTGCTGTGCGCATGTCAACTGTTCCCTACACGCGTTCTTGGAATGGCCATATCGCTGACAATTAAAACACCTCAGTGGGTTTGGAATGTATGGTCGGATGGGGAGTCGGAGATATGCGGCCTGAACAGTCTGTGGCAGGGTAGGAGTCGAGAAGGTCAAGATGACCGTATAAAATAGCTTTATTTGATGGGTAATCATGTATACCGTTTATACAGTATTCAAATAATGAAGATTCATGAATAATTTCACTGGAAGTACTAGCGAGTTCTCTAATTGCAATAAAATATTCGAAAAGGGATTCGTTTTGACGTAATTTACGTCTACTTAACTGTCTATGAATCTCAGCAGAATTTAATTGATGACGGAATTCTTCTAATAAAGCATTTTTAAATGAAAACCATGTGGTAAGATTACGTTGCGTGTATAAAAAACTCTTTGCCTGACCTTCAATCAAAGTTTTAGCGAATATTATTTTTTGCTGTTCATTCAACGATGGGAAAAAAAAGAAAGGATTCCTTGATACATATGATATAAAGTCTTGAATAAAACACTTTATATCATATGTATCAGAACCAGTAAAGTTTCGATGTGAATTTCCGAGATCTTTCAAAACAAAATAAAGGGAAGGGTCGAAAGTATTAGCAGACATGTTATGATTCAAAGCCGGAGACATTACAGAAGGGGGAAAGAATGAAGTAGGACTTTTTTCTGCTTCGTCATCAGAAATTTCAGAGTCGCTGTTTAACGATTTACAGTTTAAAG
>BMAW01049477.1:1034-63097 GCA_019974015.1 Nephila pilipes
AATTCTTTTCCGTGTATATATTCATCGACTTTTAGCGAATTGTTATGAAGCATTTGGTATGTATTTTTCTTTTTTTTTCTTCATTTTTTTATGTTACTGAATATTTAATCTCATAGACTTTCAGAGAGGAAATATTGTTGGCGCGTGTCTTATTGAAGTATCTGTAACCCCTATCACTAACTATTTTGTCCGTGTTTTTGAGCAACAGTATCGGAAGTTGAGTATCTTGAATACAGAGTCATGATTGCATGCCACAAACAAAGAAAACAACCTCTTACTAAGCAAAAATGGGGACGAAAGCGAATACTGACAGAGACTTTGTAATGTTAAAGTAGATTGATGCATAAAAAAAAAAGACGATTGCAGTCTCATAAAGACGGAATAATTCAATCAACTTTGGCAGTTTTCTGTATTAGCGAAACCGTTAGAATATAGAACAGTGCACAAAAAATTCTATGGCAGAGTAATAATTCCCAAAGTCACTCCTGGCGGATGTGATGCCGGTACATTATCTTGATGCCAAGATCGCAAGACTTGGTTGAATGACGTATGGAAGAAATTACATGGCTTAATAAATCATTGTTTATATAGTTTCTTGCATCAGGATGTATGAACATATAGATAACGCTTTCAAAAGCATATCAACCGGATAGTTTGTTTCCAAGTGTGTCATTTTCTATTGGTCTTGTCGTCGCCCTAAAAGACCGAATAAAGCTAACAGCTACAACTTATTTAATCAGGAGTATTGTATTATTAAAGCATTGTTTCCTTCAGTAACAACGTGGGCAAAGTGCAACAGTATTTTTTTCCAAATCGGTAATGTTCCAATTTATTCCCATCCCAAACTACGTCTGTCTATGTGATTCGAAGAGCGTGCAGACGAAATAACACATATTTGTTGTCCGTCTCAGTTTCCAGACCTCAAAATTATTGAGCCATTTCTATGTATTTTTGACAAAAGAATTCGCTGGCTATATCCACAACCGACATTTTTAATGAACTCATCTAGGTATCACCGTAAGGATTGGTTCAACGTTTTACTAAAAGCCATTTTGGATTTGTAAAGTATTTCCTGGACGTCCAGACGAACTTACATGCTAAAGAGCACCCTATATCTTATTAGTTAAGCTTTTTTGTGTTCTTTTGCGGTATTTTCTTCATTTTAATAATATTTTATATTTAAGTAATACTAATCTCCGCCAAATAAATAAAACTATTTGTAGAACAAAACGATTTTTTACTTACAATCTATGCCAGTGAAAGGAGTTTCTGGATCAACAGAAGTTAAAAATCTTAATTCTCCACCTATGAAAAGAAGATTATCATACATGCTTTTTCTTTTTGTACGTATAAAGAAAAGTAGTTTGAAAATCAATTTGAACAAATTATATCTTACCATCTTCATCCTTCGAAAGATGACTGGCATTGAATCCCACAGCTACAATATAGGCTAAAAATATTTTTTAAAATTTAATAACAATCAGAATAATGTTAAATGAATTATCTATATACTATTTTCAAAATACAAAATAGATTTTAAATATAACTTCAAAAACCTGATCAAAAATTATATATTTTTTCCCGTTGCTGTTACTAATTAAAATGTGAAAAACAATTTGGCAATCAATTTGTTTGGCCTTTTGATAATTTATTTCTTCACTTTGTATCAACTATTATTCGAAGATTTTATCTCTCTCAGAAACACTATTAATCTGTCCTTCATTCGGGAAATAAATTTAGTAACAAATATTTATTTACACTTGTTTTTCTTCTACGCATGGTAATATTTAAGGTCGTAATTGAAACTAGAAACTAAAATTAATGTATGTGAGAAAATAATTCAGGGCAACAAAAACTATAAGCAACATATGAACATAATAATAAAAGCACCAAAAATGTCATAATTATTGTCAAAGATCTGAACTCAAATTTAAATCGAATTTTCAGATAGAAATGATCCAATATCCATATTCATTAGTGGGGATCACACACACACAACGAGTCGATGTTAGTGTTCTGGTGAAAATGGAAAAAATTGAGTATCGAGCTGTCATTAAATATTTTTTTTAAAAGGCAATACGCATCAACAAATAAAAGATGAGTTGGGCGCTGTTTACGAGAACTCTGAACTATCATTTACTGATTTTACATTTTTACATTTATCCTTCACAAATTAAATTTTTTTTATCTTTTAATAGCCCACCAATGTAGGAATTCCGTGTTTAAGTCCTTTTAATAATATTAAAAAATCAAAATGAGTACTTTTTTTTAACTTTATTCTATAACTTAAATATTTATTTGTTATACATAATATTTTATTTGCTAGGACTTACTTTTGAGCTCTCTTTTTAGTCATTTGGCTGCTCAAGTATTATATCACTAGTAAAAGTCAAATCCAACTTTTATAAATATTAAAATTACAAAATGTTATTTTAAAAGTTGGATTTGACTAATTATTTGCATTATCGTTTGATTTTTAACATAGGTTTTAATAGTTTTAATATGTTTGTTTTATTGTTAGTTTCTCTACATTTTAGAAAACAAAAGTTACAGTTTTCTGACGTATTTTTATACGAAAAATTATAAAATAATTTTGTTATTAAATTTATTTCAATTTTTTACCTTAAATTCATATTCAAAGCATTAAGATCTAAGTTGTGAATTGATTTCCAAGTTAAAAATTTATGTTAATCAGCTTTTCAATAAAATAGTGATTAAAAAAAAAAATTCTGATTTTCATTTAAGCATAATATATTCAAAGCTAAAATAGAATCTTACCAATAGTTTTTATGGCGAAAATTTTAAATCTGTAAAGGATGGTTAAATCAATAATTATTTTCACTGAACACAATCTTACCGAATCGAGAATAACAGTAGAGATCGCTAAAGTCCTTTTGAATCTCATCACCTGATTGAGGACACGTGGGTATTTCTACAGAAATACAAGGAGTAAAAGACATTTGGTCTGACACTACAGGAAAAAGGGGATGTGGATCCCTGATGTCAAATGAAGATTGGTCTATTATACCCTTCGTCACATCAGGGGGATGAATTTTAATAGGTGCTGCAGTAACAGAGATGTTATGAAGTCTTTCTGTTCCACCAATTACTAGACTTTCATCGTAAATGGAATTTTTTAAAGGTAGATTTATGACTGTTGTGAGTTCTGGTGTCGGAGAGTCGTCCTCAAAAAATGCTGGAGATAAATTTTTATCCTCTTCTGGTAAAGATACCAATGACAAATCTTCATCCTCGTCTGGTAAAGATACCAATGATAAATTTTCATCCTCTTCTGGTAAAGATACTAATGATAAATCTTCATCCTCTTCTGGTACAGATTCCAATGATAAATCTTCATCCTCTTCTGGTAAAGATTCCAATGATAAATCTTCATCCTCTTCTGGTAAAGATACCAATGATAAATCTTCATCTACATTTGATAAAGTTTCATTTAGTAAATCTTCTTTTGACGAAGTATCCTCTTCCAAGAATATTGGAGTTTCGAATGGTGCAGATTCTGAAGATTCCTGAGGAAAACTTTTTGGAATTGGTTCATGTGTAAGCATAGGAAGTGAGGTAACAGGCACATGAGCAGGAATAGGAGGTAAAGTAGGTGCAATGGATGGTGATGACATTAGAGCAGGTTTGTATGTTGAAGGAGATGCATAAATAGTTGAAAGGTGAGGTGCATGTGATGATTTTGGAAAAAAATAAGAAGGTGGAGTTATGTACACAGGAGGAGTTAAATAATTATTTCGATAGTCAGGGAGTGGGGGAGGTGGAGGGGGTATATATGTTAAGACTGGTGAGTATTGTGGAAGGGAAGGCAATGGAGGTTGAGTGAAATAGGAATCGGTAGAAGACTTCAAATAATGTTGGATTAGTTTCGGTGGAGAAGGTGCAGGAACCACATCAGGAGGTTGGTTACATTTTGGTATTGGACCATTTATTGGCAAGACGACTATGTTGATATCTTTTGTCAGATGCAGTGCTCCTGCTGAAGAAAGTGCAAACGGTCCAGAACTAAATATAAGAAGTTTTCTGAAATCTGAAAAAAACAAAGGAATGATTTTGTTTGCAACATAAATTTGTATACCTTAAGAACACCTTTTTTTAAATAGAGATAAAATGAGGAATCATGGATTTATACCTTGAGGAAAACATCCACAATTTGGAAGAGAAACGTAAGGAATTCTTTGATATAAGTACTGAAAAGGGCGCCCGATATTTGCAATGATTTCAAGATACCCTTGGGCACATTTATTCAATGGAGGATCTAGAAAATGAAAAAAAGTATTTTCATATTTAGATAATTTTACACAACTGATTGCATCAAAGAAATTGCTTAAGTTTGCATCTATTAGCTAGTTCGGAATTTAATTTCGTTTTTTTATGAAAAGGAAAGACGATTTTCTTATAATGAATAAATGTTTTATTAAATTATATATTGTCTATTCTGGTTCAGTACCTCTTACCATCTTTCTGGTGGTAGCTTGTTTCAACTCTTATAAAACTGCTCCAAGTGATTATTGACCTTCTCATTTGAAGTAAAGGTTTTACCACCTAAAGAGGTTTCTAGGGAACGAAACAAATAATAATCAGAAGGTTCCAGATCTAGTGAACATGGCGGATGTGGCAGTATGTCCCATCCAAGCTTTAAAAGCTTTCGGCGAGTCAACAAACTTGTACGATGTCAACAAACTTGGTGGATCGCTACACCTTTTCTATTGATTAATTTTGCCTTTACTGTTTAAGTGGATCGTTCAGTTTGTTCAGCTGATGACAGTACACTCCGGAACTGTTTGTTGTGTTATCCGATAGAAGCTGAAACAAAATGATTTCTTTGAAATCCCACTAAATAGATAACATCACCTTTTCTTGATGGATATCGGCTTACGAAGAGTTTTGAGCCGGTTCATTTCTTCCCTCCAAAATTTTTTGCATTTAAAATTGTAGACAACCCCCTTTTGTCTCCAGTGATGATGCGTTTCAAAAATGGATTATTTCCTTGACGCCTGAGAAGCAAATTACAGACGTCAACGCAATGTCACAAATTTCTTTCCGTCTGAACATGAGGAACTCCTATATCGAACTTTGAGATTAAACCTAGGTGTTTCAAATGATCATGAACGATCGAATTCGATTAATTTTATCTTTCAGCGATCTCACGAATTGTTATTCATTGGTTTGCATCAATTAATGGCTTTATTGTGTCATCATCAACTTCAACTTCAATGCGATGTATCTTCAACATCAAAATTGCCCGATCGAAATTTGGCAAACCTGTTTTGGCCCTTTCGATATTTGAAAGGGTACCAACCAAAAACTACTGCGTAGAATCGATCGAACTTATACACAAACAAACCTTGCTTTATCAGCTGTCAAAATATATAATGATTTTGCTGCTTAAGAGTGAAGGTGGCTGTGAAAAAAATACAATTATGTCCCCTGATGAGGAAAAACGAAATAACGACTCCTATGTGACTTCTTTGTGTTTCCTAAGGTAGAATCTGCATTAAATGAACAAGATTTGAGTCAGTTGAAGCTGGAAAGAGAAAGAGGCACGCATCTTGAAGGAGTTGACGGAGAAGACTTCCAGCATTGTTTCGAACAATAGAAGATTCGAATGGAACGAGTAGGTTGAAGGTAATAATCAGTAAATATGATGTCATTAAAAAAATTGTTTTACTGCGTCAATTTCGTTATTTAAAAGTCACACCTTGTAGATCAGTAGGGAATTCTATTTATTCTGTTATTATAAATGCGATAAAATTCTTAAGAAAACAAATTAGGTGCAGACAACTATTTAGGGGAGGCCTTTACGCATCCCTTTTGCAACAAAATTAAAGAAAAAAAAAATAACTAAAAATATATTTATATTGTTTTCAAAATTTAATGTATCTGTTTTAAAATTCATTTCCTTTTTCTTTCCTTTTTTCAAATGAACTTTCCATTTTTTTTTCAGTTACTTTCATTTGGCAAGAAGGAATTCAGAGGGAAACTACTAATAGGAAACACTAAATTATATAAATTTAATTGAAGGGTGGTACTGCTTCACTTAATTCACTTATTTAAGAAAAAATATTATACAAGACAGATACTAGATACTTTTTACTTACTGAGATCATTTTGCTTTTTTAGTGGACGTAAAAATGTTCCCTTGTTAAGAATTATAATAAAATAAAGAAATTTAACTAGTATTTTCAATGGTATATTTATATTTTTTTTATTTAAATTGATAACAGAAATAAATAGCGTGAACCGTTTTCCAAAGAAGATATAATTTTCCATTAAACCTTTATACGATGAAAAAATTCATTGGCTCTGATAATAATGAAATATTTCCTATTGAAAACTATATATTTTATTAGTACTACAGAAAATGTATTACATTACACTGTTAAAGTAACATAGATTTAAATCCGGAAGATATAATTTTAAAATTCTTGTCATCACTAGGAATGTGAAGCATTATTAAAAATGTAAAAAAGTAATATTTTTTGAAATATCAATCTTTCGATGTCTCTGAATTATTTATAGAACTAAAAAACAAATTGAAAAAGTCAGATGAATTAACAAAAGTGTATTTTATCTTGCATTTAACATTGAGAATAAACTTTCAATTACATTTGAATTTCAGCAGAAGAAATTGTATATTTAACGATAATAAATAAGACATCAAAATATATATTTTTTTTGCTGGTGAGAAACAATAAAATAGTTTCTCGCACCAATTTTTTTTTGGGGGTAAGGATTAAGAAGATAGACTGTCCATTTATATTAATTTTTAGCCACCTAAGGGGCTATTGTTTTAGTGAACCCTAAAATATCATATCTGACCACTTTTTAACGGTAACGGTAACGGTAACGGCTAAAGTTACGAGGTTCCTATTTAAAAGTATTAAACTTACCCTCTCATCATAATTTATAAATTTAAAGAGCATAATTAGTTAAAGTTTTATCGTAATTTAAGTTGCTATCATAATTAGGATCAAGGCAACAAGCACCTGGGTGTTCGACAGAGTGAGGCAACTGCCGAAACTAGTTGGAAATTAAAATTACGAGGGCGCACACTGCTATTGGATGCCGTAGCAAGGGAAGCTAAGAAGCATACATAGCGGTGGGCGGGGTCTAGATTAGGGGCGGGACTTCAGTTCGAAGACGAAAAACGGCTTCGAGAAAATGTTGTCCGTGGAGTTTTGAGAGGTTATAAAAAGAAAAATTTAGCTAATAAATTAAATTGAAATAAAAGGAAATGCCGTACCGAAACCAATTTAAAGAAATATGCAATTAGAAATTTTGAGGGAAAATTTAAAACGCGAGGAGATGAGTTTGAAAAACAAGAATTAAGCCGAAATGAGCGCTATTAGCGACATCTGGTGATGAGAAAAGTTATGAATCTTAGGAAAATGCAGTTAAAATTTAAAAAGTGTCTAATTTTCTAGAATAAAAGATTTTAAAAATTTTGAGAGTGCTCGACAGTGTTACGCGAGGTCCATTTTGACCATGGGGCAGTGCCACTTATCGATGGGAAGTCCTGAATTTTGAAAATAATCAGGATATCACTGATGCATTACTTCAGTGCGCTCGCAGCCTTTTTAGGGCTGGGAAATGGACATATGAATGTCCGAGCGCGGCTCTCGGTCTTTTTTGCGAAGATGCGATTGACGCATCATACGCGGGGAGTTGTTGAAGCAGTGCATTAGGTATTTGAGGGATCCTGTTGAAGAAGTTTAATGATTGTTTTTTAATGAACTCTAGAATTGGTTCAATTTTTAGATCTTTATGCAGGACTTCATTCCGGACAAACCAGGGTGCATTTATCATTTTTCTAAGGTGAATGTTTTGAAAGACGTGCAGTCGTTTCAGATGGGTGGTTGCAGCGGACGCCCAAATAGGCGATGCGTACAACATGATCGGTCTCAGGATCGACTTGTAGAGCATGATTTTGTGCCTGATCGCCAGCTTGCTCTTTCGAGAAATCAAGCGAGTGAGCAAACTGCTCATTCCGATAGCCTTTTGATGGGCATTTCGGATGTGGTGGGCAAAATTTAATTTGGCGTCTAAAATTAACCCTAGGTACTTATATTCAGTGACCCAGGGGACGGGTTGAACCACTTTTTAAAAATTTATCTTGTTTTCGCGTATATTTTTAATGTCTGCTTTCACCAGTAACGAACTTAATTTTCAAAAATACGTTATAATAAATTTCTCCTAAATTTCTTATTGGATTGGAATATGATATACGGAATATATGCCTAATACCTTCTGTCACCACTAATAACCCTAACTTTCAAAAATATTTCGTAATAAATTTTCCCCAATTTTCTTATTGGATTGAAGTGAGACAAACATGAAAAGTTAAATATTTTATTTACTAATCGATTTATGTATTACTTTAAATCATATGTAAGCTGGCATCAAGATATGACTAAAAAACATTATTCAAAATTTTAAGCTGTTAGGCAGCCTTTTTTTGCCTCAAGAATTTCAAACTAAGTCTTTTTAGTTTGACTTCCTTCGTAGATGGTTTTGGGGTCAAATGTTTTTAATACTGAATTACTATTATTAGCCACCCAAGAGACTATTAATTTGACGTACCAGATCACTCTTCAACTTTTTATCGTTCGCTTCAATTTTAATTACATTCAGCTTAAATTTAATAATCTACCCGTTGCTTTAATTTTAATTACATGTAGCTGATATAATATTCAATTTGATAATTTATCGTTTCCTTCAATTTTAGTATCGGAAACGTTCACTATTGTCCATTTCTCGATATTTCATTGTTCATTTTAATTCTTACATTTAATTGAGTAACTTAATAATAAGTATAAAATAAAAGCGCACTTTGTGTGGCTAAATATGTTCCTTGCAGAACTTTACATAGAACTTTTTTAATATATCTTGCTTCTTTGTTGAAAATCTTCAATTTATGATATTGATCTTATACGGGAAATCCAATTCAATATATATATATATACATTATACATGTAATTTTTCAATGTAGTCAAAAATAAATTTTTTAAAGTATATATTTTTTTCCCGAAGAAAATAGATTTTATAAAAAAAAATAAAATGAATGAAAGTTTCTTAATATCAAATGTATCATTTTCCACAAGCACAGTTATTTTAATAACGAAAAAAAAAATGTTTCCATAAAAACATATCTAGAACAAAAATTATCTTAATTATTAAAATTACTATAAATAAAACTATTATTTCTAAATAAAGTACATTATCCTGAATCAAAACTAATTACAATATAAAAATCCATAATATACCTACTTGTGGTGGTTATTTCGACTGATTTTGAAAAATATGTTCTTGTTGCTGAAAAAAATAGTATATTTTAGAAACATTCAGAAAAATTAACGGAAATTTTATTATTGTTTGAAATTTTTTTTCCTATTTTGAATTAAGTTTCAATTAATTTTTTTTCTCCCGTTTATCTCAATTCTTAAGGTATAAACAACATTAGGATTAAGCAGGGGTGGGCAAACAGCGGAAAATATGTTTCCACAAAGTGCTCCTAGAAAAAAACAATTGCCCGCAATTGGTGTTAAGTACATATAAATAGCATTAAATCAGTCATTGCGATGCAATCAGCTAAGATGTTAGACTACTGATAGATTTCTTGACAATATTTCCGAACCATTTCAACAAAAATTTGTAATATTTATGGGGAAAAAGTTTTTTCACGCATTCAAACATTTAATCCTTCAAAGATTTATCAACGTTAAAATTTAAGGTGAAAATGTCCATTTATTCGTTCAATTATATGCCCTTTTCCAGTCTTTTCTCATATTAAAATAGATAACAGAATCTAATTTGCAAATTTAGAAGGAGTTTCCTCGGTTAACTTTAATCTCCAAATTAACGCTTAGGGATCTAATCAAACTCAAACAAAGAAATTAAGAACTGAATACTTATTTATTTTAACCAAACATATTTACAGCTCTCATCTTGAGACGAATAACGAACGAATTGCAGGAAACAGAAAACAACTAATTATAAGATATAGGTTACGACATTCATAAAATTGACGACTAAACCTAAATCTTGAAACACGATGTATGATTATTAGCGTCAGCGACTCTTTAAAACAGGCCTGGTGTCAATCTTCCGCCAGAGGAGCTGAGTCATCTGAACAAAAATTTAAACTTTTATTGAATATGAAGGCTTCAAAGAACTTCCCTTCATGAGTCATTCGTATCATATTCCATTGCAATAGAATATGATACGAACTATGGAATTCCGTTACTATGGGAATATCTCAGAGCACTGACTCAACTATATCGGCACAAATTTTCATCTATGTTCTAGTTTAGAAATAATTGAGCTTATTTTAAGAAGCATGAAGACTCTTTTGTAGTGGGCTGTACAAAATATACCTTACCAGCAAACCTACTGAAAAACATGAGTGTACATTACTAAATGCGGAGAGGGAATGCTACGCTTGGATCATACGAAATAGCAGCACCTAGTCTGTCATCAGCAAGCCTAATATATTTGACCGAGAAGCATTGGTTCCAACAGACTGACTGCTAAGTGTCATTTGATAATTAATAATTTGGCACCAGTATTGTGTGTTACGATATATAATATAAGAAACTGCCCTGAAGTTTTACATTATGTTTCGTACAAATGCATTTAATTCAAAAAAATATAATAATTTCCCTCAATTTATTGCATAATGTTCTTGATTTCCCTAATGGGGCTCGGGAGGATAAGTCTTTTCCCTCACTTGAGAGTTGAAAGTAGTAATAGTTTTGAAAGTGAGAATTTAAATTGGCTTTAAAAGAATCAAAATTACAAAGAAGGCGATAAATCGAATTCATTACGGTTAACTCCTGGGAAAAAGGATACGGTCCAATTTGAAAATGCTTTTCTGATAAAAACGCTCTACAATATTTATAACATATTATCAACATTTGTATTTATATCTATGACACTTTATTATATTTAGATTTCATTATTCCATAATTGTGACAGCACATATTTTGTTATGCAACTCATTTTTATTTATTTTTTCTGGTGCAAAACATGCTACACGTTTTCTCTCCTACACGTTATGCTAATTGGAGTTTTCTCATGACGTGTTTAAAAGAAAAATATCGTATTGATGGAATGTTTTTAAATTCTAGATAAAATGAATAATAATCGTAAGAGGATATATGTATTACATCGTCATGAATTAATACTAAATTGGGGAGTTTACTACTTGAAATCGCGTACCGATATTGGCTTAGAATCTTTGGTGTAAGACGATGAGAGCTTTCAGAACACGCGTCCACCTCAACTGGAGCTAGAATTTGTTTTATTTGCTTAATTTGGTATAGAACTGTATAAGTAAGAATAAAGAATTGGTTGATTGATTGGTTTTATTAACGTCGCATTAGAAGCAACACGAGGGCTATTGACGCTGGACCTTGTTATTTTGAACCTCGGTCAAGTGACGAGGACGACACCTGAGCTAGCATCTCCATCACCTAACTTTCATACCACATCAATGGAAGGACTTTGAACCCCGACCAGATTTTTCAAGCATCAGTTCCAGCTACACGTTGGGTCCTTTGTGGCATCACGGCTCAAACCAACAACTAGACGAAATCTGCCGGTCTCGAATTCGCTACCATGACCACTAGACCACCGCGACTACTAAGAATAAAGAAAGGACCAGAGAAAGCGGTAATGAAGTATTTCCTTTTTTTTAAAATGACTGCAGTAACAACCCTCTCTGAATGTTTCAAAATATTTTATCAAGTCAGAGGCATTCTTTTTCAAAAGCATTGAAAAGTTAAGAGAATAATTTGAATAAAAATTATTTTTCGTTATTTTTTACAGTATCCCTTTATTCTATCAGGGTGGCCACTTTATCCTAGCGGTCGTGAACTCGCTGCCGATGGTTTTCGTCAAGTCGTGGGTTTGAACCTTGATACTACTAAAGACCTACTGTGTAGGGAGGGGGGGGGGCTTATGCACGTTAAATCTATCGAGGCTCAAAGTCCTCCCTTATTATAGTGTAGAGTTTTAGAGAGGGGGTGAAAGCTCAGCGGTCGACCTCGTCACTTGACAGAAGTTCAAAATTACGAGGTCTGTTGCCAACGGCCCTCGTATTGCTTTCCGAGCGACATTTTTTTTTAAAATAAAATCAATCAATCATTTGTCTATCTGGCGTTCACATAGAAAATGGCTTAGTTTTACAAGAATTGTCTAAAGTGATTTTTAATGCAATAAATTAAGCTTCCCACAAATGTTTCAGAATATTATAAAATTAACATTATTATAAAATTCTATTTTTTTCATTTTTGTAGTAAATTGAGTAGTGTTTTTCGTTAAATTAATACGAAATTATGATAAATCAATCTATGAGAAGAAAAAGAAATGAGTTTGAAGAATATTTTTTTTCATAGAATGCAGAATTCATATAGGGAAATCATATTAATTCTGGATTTATCGAGGTATCTAAAAGGACGCGGTAAATTCTGTAGCTTATTTATAGAGCGAAAACTTTTAAATACACAGCATTTAAAATTAAATTTAGTGAAAGACATATCTCTCTTCTGAGATATCAGGTATCCCTAATTTAAGAAATAAGGGAGAAAGTGAAATGGAGGACGCTATTCAACAATATTTAAAATTTAAGTTTTAAATTAAAAATTTAATTTAAAATTTTGATACTTTAGATTCACAGTGAAATTTCAAGAGAATTACAACGAGCAATCGTTTTAATTATATATTCCTTCTTTTGGCCAAACGTTTTACAATTAAAGTAATGAAAAAGTTTATTATTTCTAATGAAATAGACACTTCACTGGATTATTTTCATTAAGCTTCAGAAATCAAAGGATGAAAATATTTATAATGTATTAGTTGCTGAAAATAACTGGAGAAATCTAACAATACAGAATGCAATAATTACTGATTGACTGATTGTTTATTAACGTCACAACATGAGGGCAATAAGCAACGGATCTCGAGACTTTGAAACTCGGTTAAGTGAGCTGGCGCCAACCTATCCAAACTTCCACACGACGCCAACGAGAGGACTTAGGAATTCAACAGATTTAACGTGCATCAGCCTCGCTACACGATCAGTTTTCATTGATATCAGGCTCGAACTTACGACTCTGTGGAAACAACACATTTGCAAGTATGAGACTATAAACACTAGGGAACCTCTGTTGCACAACGACACATAAAATTAAATATAACCACAAACAAATAGGTTGTAATGAAATCTAAACAGAATATAGTGTTTCAATGTGTAGATATTCTTCATTTTGACAGGTATGAAATATTGTAATCATTTATATTATGATCAGAATAATTTAAAGTTACTCGAAGAATAAAAACAAATTCGATTCTTCATATATTAAGCAATTAGGAGTAAGGATAGAAACACACGAAAATGAAAAAAAAAAAAAAAGGAAAACTTACTTCGGATTGCAATAGGAGGAATTCTTTGGGAATTAAAATGAGAACCTATAATAAGTTTTATGTCAATTAAAATACTTCTATATAAATCTTTAGTTTACAAATTTAAAAATATTGCTAGAGATAATTGATTTTCATCACTTTACATAGTTACAAATATAATTATAATTGTGTAATTGTTTCAATGTGTGGAATGTCAAAGGAAAACATAAAAGTTTAGTAAAACTATTATGGGAATAATCAAAGCTTTTGTGTGAATTATAATAAAAAATGTTTTAATTATTTAAGATCTTGTGATTATACTAAGTTTGAGAAGTCTAACATGATGTAATGTTGACACATCATGCTGAAATATCTTACCTGCATGTCGCATTTCAACTACAATAGCTGTAAAATCAGAAGAAAAAAAGTGTTAGATAGTTATTACAATATATAATGTAACAAGTATACAATCAGTATTAGTACATAAAATATATTGAACTAATGTACTGAATTCAAGAAATAAAGAAAATATTTCATGAAAAATTTCCAAATAAGATGGCAAGAAATAGTAAGAAACATGGTTACTTTCTATGCTTATTGTGATTAAATCACCTTTTGTAATTAAGAGAAAAATAAATTTGTAATTGATATTATGGCCACAATATTAAAAAAGAATCGGTTAAAGTATTGTTCGCTACTTCTAAACAATAGCGAAACTAATGTCATTCAGAATTATAGTATAATTAGCAGTGAGACACTATCCTAATACATTTTTACGAGTAATTTTTGGAGCTTTTAACCTTTCGAGATTCGCCTAAGATTCTCCAAAGAGTTAAAAAAAAAAAAAAAAAAAATCATTTTTTAACTGTCATCAAACAGTGTCAAAAATTCATAACTCCCAAGTGATTTCTTCAAAAACTTCGAATCTTCCAAGATTTCAGAAAAATAAAATAATTGTGATAATCGATGATTAGGTATTTATGGGGTTACATAAATCTATATTATTTGAGATTTTGAATCTTCTTCTCTGGTTAATTAATGATTTTAAACCATAAGTTTTGAGACTAGTTATGTTATCTCTCGTGCTTCAAGACCACCTGTAGAGGGCGGTTTTTGTAAAGGAGTGAATGTAAGATGTCACACAATCCCCTCAGATCAGATCAGAACGAGTCTCCGGAGAAGAGCATATGTAAGCAAGAAAGTTGTGAATCGTGGGTTGATTGATTGATAAATGTAATTTGCGTTGATCACCAAGGAACGTGAAAGGGTTTGAAGTAATAAAGAACATTTATTGTTATTGAGAAGTGTGTTTGATCTCATATGAAGTTTAAGAGGATAAGCTAAGTTAATAGCTAAGAAATCTAAAGTAAGAAAAGTAAATAACAATCATGATATTGTAAGTGAGACTAAGTTTTCAATGAAAAGTGAGGGGGATAGTAGTTTAGCGAAGAAAGTGATAAGATTTATAAGTTCTATAAAAGTATAAAGTTAAAGGATAGTAATAAAAGGTAATAAGAAGTTTAAATAAAAAGAATTTCTTAACAATTAGGTCAAAGTGACTTGTACAGTGAGAGAGATGGAGCTCCGATCATAAATGAGAATTTGATACAATGAATGAGAACAATGACGCAAATTTGAAGACTATCAACGTTCGTTTAGTTTATCGAAAAGACAGGATTAAAGTTAACAGTTACATAATTTTACATACCTGGATAATGACAAGTAGCGGCATAAACTTAGATATTGATGAATAGCTTCATTTTATATGTAGGGATGTTATGTGTGTCTTCGTCGAGTTCGTGTGAGTGAGTGTGTGTGAATTTCTATATGAATGCTCTACATCTTGGGTAAACTTCCCAATTAAATGTGTCGCTGAATCCCCACCAAGAAAAACAAAGTGCCCTTTCTTTCCGAGGGAACCTGAAACATTGCGGAGAATTAAGAGTGAAATGACCCTCTTTTGGTCTTTCATTTGTAAATTCAAAGAAATCAAGAGGGATCATCCCATAATTAAAACCCTCTGTTCCCTAATCGGGGGACGACGCATTGTATAATTTTTTTTTATCTCCTCTTATATATCAATTTACTTTGATTTCCAATTTCACTTGGCAACTTATATGTTTGGGAGAAACAGATGTGTGAGAGTTTATGTATAGGAACAATTATATCAATATTTCTAAAGAAGCAAATATTTTTACTTTCCTACAATAGAAACGTTGCTTATATGTGACCATACATTCCGCATTAGTTTCATATTTCTTTATTAACAAAATAACACTATGAAAAACAGTAACAAAAATAGCGATAACTCTTTCAAAAGTAAGCCAAACCGTGCAAAATTTGCATATGTTGTCCACTAAGAGTAGCTGAGTAAAATTGCAATATGCAAATTAGTGACGCTGCACTCGGCTTACGTCATCTGCCTGGAGCATAAAAGTCCAAGTTTGAGAGAAAGCACACAAATTTTACTGTGATTGCGACATTGAAAATCTGAGATAGCCAATTCGTAATAATGACCTCTAGGCATCATTTGCCTGAAGAACTACGATGGAGAGCCATCGGGAGACTAGAGGCAGGGCAGAGTCAATCAGAAGTGGCCAGATGGCTAAATGTGAGTCCATCTGTGGTTCATAGACTTTGGAGGCAATTTCAAACCACAGATTCGGCATCTAGGAGGTTCAGTCAAGGACGGCCAACTGTTACGACCAGTGCCGATGACCGATATTTGACATTAAGTGCACGCAGGAATAGAACCGCTACTCCGACACATCTTAGATCCTCTCTTGCTGCAGCCACCGGAAGGTTGGTGTCAACATCAACTGTGCGCAGAAGGCTCCACGAAGGTGGTCTGTATGCGAGACTACCAGCCATTTGCGTGCCGCTCACATCACGCCATAGGAGAGACCGTTTGCAGTGGGCCCGACAACATGTCCACTGGACGTCAGATCAATGGAGGCCTGTTCTCTTTACGGATGAGTCCAGGTTTAGTCTAGAAAGTGACAGTAGACGTTATTTGATATGGAGAGAACCTGGGACCCGTTATCATCCATCAAACATCCGTGAAAGAGATGCATACGGAAGAGGCAGTGTCTGTGTTTGGGGAGGCATATCTTTAGGAGGGCGCACAGACCTCCATGTCTTTCCAAGGGGAACCGTGAATGCTCAGGTTTATCGAGACAACATCCTTGATGCTTATGTGCGCCCATATGCCGGGGCGATTGGTGATTGCTTCCTGTTACAGGACGATAATGCAAGACCACACAGAGCTCGCATTGTTGATGATTATCTTCAACAGGAAACAATTACGCGCATGGAGTGGCCAGCTCGATCCCCGGACTTGAATCCTATCGAGCACGTTTGGGATGCTCTAGGGAGGCGTGTATCTGCCATCAATCCGCCCCCTCAGACCCTTGCCGCGCTTGCATCTGCTTTACAAGAGCAATGGCTCTCACTTCCTATTGAACTGATAGACCGCATAATTGAAAGCATCACACATCGCTGTTTGTGCTGTATTGCTTCTAGAGGCAATCATATTCCATATTAAAGGTACTTTTTCTATTGCAAACCGATACTTCCAATTTGTTTATTTTATACATGTGCTAATTTCTATACTACTATTAATGTCTGATAATTTCTTTTTATGTTGTTTAATACCTTACTATGTGTTGTATATTGTGGGTAAGTTTCATAAAATTCCATGTGTAATTTCTTGAGTTATCGCGATTTTTGTGAATTTTCCTTAAGGTAACTGAGACACCAAAATGCTTCAAATTTGGCATTTTTTAATTTTGATTTTAAAAAATAGAGGGCGCTTTTCTGAATGCAAAGATGTATCATTTATAGGAATTGGATAAATAGAACCTTCAAAAAATTGAATTTTAAAATTGTAAACAAACGTGCCACGCCCCCTTTTTTAAAAGGGGGCGTGGCACTATTTTGTGATATGATTTTAAAACCAATCATTTTCTATTTTTGAAATTAATTTTAATGTTTTAAGATTCACGTTAACATGTTCTGTTAACTGTGACTTTCACTTTATTAAAACCTGTGTTTACATTTTACTGTACACTGTTTTGCTTGATAATCTCGTTTGTATTTTGAAAATTTATTTTCGCAACCAGTACATTTACTTGTGTATTTTTTTTTAATTCTTGATTTTTGTCGTTCGTTTAAACTATGCCTCGCACAAAATCGTTTGGGAAACGTAGATGCTATTTCATACCAAAACAAAAAGCTGAAGAAATTTTGGATGCCAAAACTAATAATGCCTCTACTTCGAAAAAGAAAATTGAAAGTGCTGCAATAACTGTAAGCGATGCTGATTTCGATGATCGCAGTATCGTGAATATTATTATTCAGATGAATATTATTTCTCAATTATTAAAGAATATAGCTAAATGCAAATTCTGTAATCAATTAGATTCACTTGTCATTAGTGAAGATTCTGGATCTCGCAGAGGATTATGTGTGAATTTAGTTTTACAGTGCATTTATTGTGGGCAAGCTACTAGCGCAATGTCATCTGATATGACAAATGGATTTGATGACATTAATATTAGATTGGCCTATGGTATGCGCTGTATAGGAAAAGGTAACAGTGCAGCGAAGACATTTTGTGCGGTTATGAATTTACCACCACCTCCTGCAAAATTTGAACGTTATAATGATATACTCTTACGTAGCCTGATAAAGGTGAGTAGGGAATCAATGAGAAATGCTGTAGAAGATACTGTAAAGAATAATAACAGCAACAGGGATATCACAGCAGCTTTTGATGGTAGTTGGCAGAAGCGTGGCCACACATCCTTGAATGGAGTCGTATCTGCTACATGTCTAGAGACTGGAAAAGTCTTGGATTTCGAATGCCTTAGCAAATACTGCTTCAAATGTAAAAATAGAAATAATAAAGACCACACGTGCGAGAAAAATTTTGAAGGTTTCAGTGGGGGAATGGAATTGGACGGTATTTTAAAAATATTTCAACGTTCTGAAAGATTGAATAATGTTAGGTATGTGAATTACCTTGGAGATGGTGATTCTAAAGCCTTCAACACAATATCGAAAGCAAAAGTTTACGGAGATGATGTAGAGGTAAAAAAATTGGAATGCATTGGACATGTGCAGAAACGAATGGGTGGTAGATTGCGAGCTTTGAGAAGTACTATGAAATCTCGTAAGCTTTCTGATGGCAAAAGTATCATTGGCCGCGGAAGGCTTACAGATAATGAAATTCTTCTTTTACAAAGATATTATAGTTTGTCTATTCGTCGAAACATAAGACGTCCCATATCTAATATGGTAAAAGCTGTATGGTCAGTTTATTTCCATAAACTATCTATGGATGCTAACCCACAGCATGGATTATGCCTGTCTAATTCAGATACATGGTGTGGGTATAATAAAGCTTTATTGTGGGGAAAGACTTATTTACATAAACATTAACTTCCTGAATCTGTGCTTCTTGCCATAAAGCCTATATTCAAATCTTTAAGTGATAAGAAGTTGTTAGAGAAATGTATTCATGGTAAAACTCAAAACCCTAATGAAAGTTTCAACCATTGTATATGGGAACGTTTACCCAAAACAACCTTTATGAGCATAACAACAATTAAAATAGGTGTAATGGATGCGGTTATATCCTTCAATGATGGTGCTCAAAGTAGGTTGAAGGTATTAGCAGAAATGGGAGTAAAGCCTGGCTATTATATGAGAAAGGCATTACGAAACATTGACAATAAAAGAGTTTGCGAAGCAGAAATAATAATTCAGAAAGCTTCTAAAGAAGCTAGAATTAAAAACAAAATTCGAAAGCAAAAGCAAAATAATTTGGAGCAATCTATTCAGTTAGATTATAGTGCTGGATTATTTTAGAAATTGCAGACAATGTAATTATTCGTGTTTCCTCGAAATCAGTTTTTATGGAAGTACGATAAGATTCAGGTACACTTTTCTTCAAATATATTTATGTTGTATGTATTATAAAATATAAATCTCTCTTGTGGAAGTAATATAAGTTAAAATATTGATAGGTACATGTGAAAAACATTTGTATTTTGTGTGGAAGATTATGTGAATTGTCGATGACATATAATGAAGTAAACATAGTTATTCAAATTGCTTCTAAATAAACTAGAATTTAAAATTCCAAAACAATTAATTGATAAAATGATGTAGAAGTATCCAATTATACATAACAGAATGCTGGATTGCATTAAAAAATAATATATTATAAATTATAGTGAAAAATATCTTTATTTGAGTTTTTCTCAAAATGTGTTTTTTTAGGATTCTGGTACACTTTTCTCAAATTCTACTTTATCTATAAAGCTCAAAATTTGCACATTATGAAATGAATCTATTTTCTACAGGGTGAACTTAATGTTTTTGTAATAAATGCTACCAAATTTTAGATATAGCAAAATATTTGTGTAAAAATTGTAGCAAATTTGAATCATAAATTTTAAAAAATTTTAAATTTTACTAAATTTAATTTTTGAAATTTTCAGGAAGTTCAGTATATAGAATGAAATGTTTTTTAGTACTCTACAAATTTTTAAAGCTGTAAATGCAGTAGAAGTTATGTAAGATGTACCTAAAGGCAAGTACATAACTTAATATTGTAAACAGGGCTATTGTTTATTATTTGCTCATATATAATTATTTAAGCTTGTAAATATATTTTTCTTTATATACACAGGTACATAAATATATAGATATTCCATTGTAAAAATTTGATTTCAATAGCTTTTAATTTAGAAAAGTTAGGATCCTTTAAACATAGCTTAAAATCAGCTCCTTTTTTCTTGTCGAAGGTGTCTCAGTTACCTTAATTTATGATAACCAGTGTATTTGATTGCGCCATTTACTTTCATAATGTACTTTCATTACGAATTGTTTTTTAGTTTGCCTAAACACATAATCATCTTACGAGGATTTGATTTAAATGAAAATAAAGAAATGATTAACGGATATTTGGAATCCGTTTTAAGTTAAATACATACTAAATTCAAACTAATAAACAATTATTCACAGTAGATTAAATTCAAAAAATATATTACATTTTAAACAATAATAAATCAATATTGGCGATATATTAAATTAAATTTTTATTTTATTTGTTTTATTTTCTTCTTACAACATAAGAGTGAATGTGAATACAATAAATATATATTAATTCTTCTTTATGATTGGTACTTTGTTCATAAATCGTATTGAATACATGCATTATTTAGCTCTTTACAAATATATACATCCCTGCGCTTTCCAGATTTAATTTATTCTTTTCTTGCATTCGTACCGTAGATTGATTAACTAGTTTAAATTTTAAAATTCCAGTCAAAATAGTTAGTTTGATTGAGAAATACTTCTCAATGTTTTACTCTAAAATTAAATCCTGTTAAAAAGTGGTGGTAAAAGAAACTTCTCGGGCGTGCTTTTAAATAACAGATTATCGCTAAGCTTTGCAGTCACAGATGGGGGAAATACTGATTTTATATAAACTAATTTTTCTGTGAATATGTTCAAAATGTACCTCAGGAAATCATAAGATCATTTACATCTTTAATATGGTTAAATAATTTGATATGGTGTTAATGTTACAATTCAGATTCAATAAAGTTTTAAAATTTGTATTAGATTTAACTCGGTGCAACTTTAATTCGGGACTCAGAATTAATCTTCTTTTAGGAAATTTAAAAGTTTTAATAGATGAAATTATCACTCTTATCAGCCTTCTGCAGCTGTACATTATTATTTTTTTTATATAAAAAACTGTCTTCTATTCGATCCGTTTCTTTCAACAGGAGACATGACAGCAGCAAGTCTAGAATGCTTACCAAATCCGCCTTCACAAGCTGCTGCAAGACTTGAATCCGAATAAAAATGGCACACTGGACAGGTATGCTCCAATTCATCAGGGCATTCTGGGGAAGCATATTCTTGAACTTTATCCAAGCGAAAGGAATACAAAGACGGGTAATAAGGATCACAGTTTGGTAGTGTGATAGTAGAAGGCACAGGTATTATAAACAAACGAAAGTTCCCATCAAACTGAGTAGCTGGCGGACTAGGAAAAACATCGCTAATAAGTAACACAATTACAGGCCCTGAAAAAAAAAAGGTTGGTCTGAAGAGATAAAGTACATAAATATTGGATCTTTTTATTTAAAAGGTTGCATACACCTTAACAAATGTGCTTCTTTCATTTATTTCCTTTATGCTCCTCAATGACTGCATGATATCGATATTATTTCTTGATCAGCGAAATTGAAAACGTTTTTTAAAGCAAATGTATTTATATTTGTCTAAACTAGTTTTAAACTACATCGTGACTGAATTTTTCTTTGGATAATGAATGACGAATTCGATTATTTTTGAGGTCACTCTATATCAGAGGTCTTCAAAATATGTTCCACGAATCAAAATAAAAGTTCGAACAGAAAATTAGAAAACACTTACATTAGCTGCCAAGTGTTTATTAATATATATATATATATATATATACATTAAAACTACTCAGATATTTTTGTGAGTGGGTTCCTGTTGCTCGTAACGCGACATCAGCAGAGATACATGGGCAAAAGTAGCTCCGGATTTTCAATCATTTAGTCGAGGTCTATACAAAATCGATTAAAGCTCACTGAGGAGTTTGCAATCGAAAGGCGAGCTACTGTTGTGCGGTCCGTGCAGAATAATTTTGAATGCATGTGGCAATAAAAGCCAAATATAAAAATCAATTAAATGCAGATTGACCATTTGCGTAAAAAATGCTAGTTACTAATTATAATGCAAAGGTAACATAGGTGACACTTGAAACATGAGTTAATACTATTTGTTGGGTCTCGCGCTGTTTTCCCAACCAGTGCTTGGAGACTCTATTTCACAGAAGCGAGATCAGTCTTTTACGTAGCACTAAGTATTTTTATTTTTCATTTCTATACACGCGAATCAACGATGCAGCACTTTTAAAAAAAAATGTAAATAGTTTTTTTTAGTTGATGGCAACAAACTATTGACCTTATATATTTAGAACAACAAATTTAAAACAATCGAATTTTGGTATGTATTATGAGTATTTGTACGCAATGTGCCGACATTTGATATGCAATAAATATAAAAAAAAAGCTTTTCAATTGTGGATTAAGACTTTTTAGAAACCCGATAGTGATTACAGACCATCAGCTTTCCGGAAAAATATACACAACTTTTCACGTAAGTAACCATTTGCTCATTGTGTAAGAATTCATAAAGGTTTGATAAATTGGGTTAGCGCACAAGAAAATTTTAATACAAGCTAATTTATTTCTGTGTCACTATTAATGAGTAAATTGCTTTAATTTTGGAACAACTTCGCTATATGCCCGAAAGCCGCCATTTTGTTTTTTTAGCGACCAGTCCTTTCCCGCCAAATAGAGGGTTAACTGGTCGCCATGTTAGGCCTGATCGCCAGATTTGGCGAAAAAAAAACGAAGGTTGGCGGTCGGGCATATACCAAAGTAGGGCCTTAATTTTAAGTAAATTTTTTAAATAAAAACAGCACAGTGGATTTTTGAAGTATTTTTACATAAAATAACTATAACACATTGATATATATTAAATATTATTCTAAGATACATTTTTCTGAGGATGGATATGAGTTCACTCTCCCCCCTCTGAAAAAGAAAACATTTCATCCTTTTAAGAATTCCATGAGTTAAAAAAATTTGAAGACCTCTGGTCCAGATACACATGATAGTTATTGGTTATGGATTACTTAATTTTAAACCAAGGTCAGATGAGATGGAAGATACATGAGTACTTAGATCCCTTTAATAATCAATAATCCTTATTATTATCAGAATAATAGTTTTTTTGATGAAATCAAAATTCGAACCTATGACTCGATTGAAACATCATCAACTATGAAACCCATTATCTGAACGACTAGGCTGTTGGGATTTCATGGTTATGGTGAATAAAACAATTGGGTAGAAGTAGATTTATTAACCTTCAATAACAAACATAATAAATTATGAGTTTATATATCTCACTCCTCTTTACAATGTTATATCAAATCCGTGTAAAATCCATCTCAAGTAACCTGTCTAGTGTATACTGATTGGAAAAAAAGGGATCAAAACCTACTTAGCACATCATTCAATAAGTATCCAATCTAAATAGGAAGAAACAGTTTTTCAGAAATTTGACTTTTTTCATCTACATACTCTCTTTCAAGAGCAATACATTGATTCCAAAGTTTCTCTAACTTTTCGAGACCTGTTTTGTAGAACAATTTGTCTTTGCTCTCAAAATAGGCCCCAGTTTTGACAATCACTTCATTTGAGCCAAATTTTTTCCCCCGGAACATCTTTTTTTTTTATGTCTGAAAAACGCCAATAGTCGCTAGGGACCAGATTTAAAAAGTGAGTAGGATAAAGAAGTAATTCGAAGGGTAATTCATTCAATTTAACCATCATTTTCATTGACTTTCGACATGTGGCATTGTCTTGGTGATACAGCACTTTTTTTACTTTTGCATGTGAGACAATTTTTTCGTAATTTTTACACTCAATCTATCCAGTAATGCCATGTAATATTTACTTTTGAGAGTTTTACCTTTTTCAAGATAGTCGATAAAAAAAATATCTTGCGCATCCCAAAATACGGATGTCATAACCTTGCCAGCTGACTTTTGAGTCGCTTTGGACGATCTTCTCCAGCTGCTGTCCTCACAGCTGACGACCTTTTTGATTCAAGTGTGTATTAGTAGTTTGTTTGTAAAATACATGTTTCATCCATTGTCACATTTTGACACAAGAAATCCTTTTTTTTTTATCTCCAAACAGCGTTTTGAATTGTCAGCGCATTGTTGTTTATGGTCCGGTGTGAGAAAACGCGACACCCATTTCGATAGTAACTTACGCATGTTAACATTTTCATGTAAAATTGTAAATACACTAACTTTTAATACCAATGAGGTGTCAGATATCTCACGAAACTTCATTGTATGGTCTTCCAAAACTATCTTGTGAATTATTTTTATGTTTTCTGGAACAACTACCGATTTTGGGAGCCCAGAGCGTTCAACATCCTCGGTACGACCGAGTTTAAATTCAGCATACCAGTAAATAACACATCGATCAATAACTCCCAAGACTAACCAGAGATGGCGCTCGTAGTAAACCAGTAACCAGGTCTTTCTAGAGTACTAACCTTTGCTTGAAACGTGTCAAAATTTTAAGTCGATCGGATCAGGAAAAAGGTTTTTTGAAGAGAAGTGAAAAAGGTTTTTTCCAAGTGGGTGCCGCGATTGCTTTCGATGGAACAAAAACAGCAACGAGTCGATGATTCAGAAAGCTGTTTATCGCTATTTACTGCAAGAAAAAAGATTTCTGCGGGAAAAAAAAAAAGAAAAAAAATGGGGAAAAAAAAAAAGATTGGAAAAGTGTTGAACGATTGTATCTACCCTCTGTGCTGGGTGATTAAAAGAAGGTGTTATGTTGATGAATAAAAAAAAATTTTGCAAAAAAAAATGTTGTTTTCAATGTTAGACTCGGGAGTTATTGATAGATGTGTTAATAGTTAATTTCTCTAGTATAAACGCATATCAAGTCACCGTTTGGCTTCAACAGTATTTCCCCCCATCAAATCATTTAAATTACACTCGAAATTCTTTTTTTTTTTATCTATTGTTTTAAAAATTGCAAAACTGGGGTCACGAAAACCACTGTAACCTGTAAACTAATACCTAGAATGCCATGAAATTTTGACAAATATCGTTTGAAGGTTAGTACTGTACTGAAATCATAAGGGTTTGTCAATAGTGCTGACATACATGTGTCAGAACGGAGACTTATTGAGCGGTGTGCTAAGTCAAACGAATTATTTATATATTTGTACATGTTTCGTTTTCATTTTGAAATTATGGCTTAATTTTTACGTACATGCAGAAATTTGTACTTGTAACGCCTTCCTGCACTAAAGGACGACACGAATCAGACTACTGTTGTATTATGTAACTCATTTCATGTAGATATATATAATGCGTGTTAACAGATGTCGACCGCGGTCCATGTACTATACCATATACTATATTTATATTAAATATTTTTATATAAAATCTGTTTCCTTTTTTTGAATCCGAAAAACCTATAAACAATTAAGGAGAAGAGTCATAAACTCATTTGTTGTAGAATTTTAAAATATATATCAAATGAAAAACACATGAAGGCACTACTGTATTATGAGAATTTATCGGATTTCAGCTTCATTACGATTGATCCAGAGGTACGGATATACATATACAGCGCTTTCAAGCTCATATTTCACTTAGTATGCATATTCATTAATATTATTGGATATTAAAAAGTTCATTTCGCTTTATAATCCAAGAAATAGTAAAGAATGTATTTCGATTTATCATTAAAGCTTAAAAACTTTAGAATATTAATTTAGACTTTGTCTTTGACTTTAACTATTGGGTTGGAGGGAAAGTTCTGTCGTATTTTAAAGAAAATATTTGAATTCATTTATAAAAATATGTGTTCATTATTAATCAGTTATATATGCTCCGTTATTTGATACAACCTATTGCCATCTTTTAGGTAACCTGTGAATTCTTATTTTGTAGAAGTTCTCGTCCTTGGAGTTAAAATAGTCAGCAACTGCCTTAGAAACACTTTCAAAAGACTTGAATTTTTTTTCCCGTTAGATAATTTTGCAGAGATCTGAACAAGTAATAATCAGATGGTGCAATGTCAGGTGAATACGGTGGATGACTAAGGACTTCCCATCCTAACGCATTCAGTTTTTGTTGTGTCACTATTGCAGTATGCGGTTGAGCATTATCGTGGTGGAACACTATTCTTTTTCTGGACACTAATGCTGGCCTTTTTTCTTTGATAGCAGCATTCAATTCATCCAGCTGATTGCAGTACAGATTCGCGTTAATGGTTTTTCCCTGTTTCAGCAACTCTTAGTGCACTGGATCTTTCCAGTCCCACCACAAACAAAGCAATACTTTTTGTTGACGGATACTTTTTTTGGAACTATTGCTGATGATGTTCCTGGTTTGCAGTAAGATTTTTTTTCTTAATATTATCGTAAAGAATCCACTTTTCATCTCCAGTAACCAGCTTCTCCAAAAACGTCTCCACATTGTGTCTAATCAGATGTGATGAACACATTCTTACACGATCAGACAAACTCTTTTCCGTTAATTCATGTGGAACCCAATCACTTTGCTTTAACACAAACCCAAGAGATTTAATGTGATCTCCAACAGTTGTATGATGAATACCAAACTCTTCTGCAATTTCTCGACTTGTTAAATGTAGATTATTTTCCAATATGAATCGCCAAACATCATTATCGATCTTGGATGGTCGTCCAGATGGATCTCTTTCTTGGAGGCTCAGATCCCCGGAACGAAATTTGCTAAACCATCTTTGAAAAGTACGAACATTTACAATACCTTTTCCTAATACTGCATATAAAGTTTTACATGCAACCGATGCGTTGCTTCCTTTTAGGAATTCATAGAAAATGCAGTGTCTTAAATGCACTTTATCTACTGACATGTTTTTCACTTTAAATATCACAAGTAAATGATGAACGGTAAAAAAGGACTCCTTTTATATTATGCAGCAGCTAAAAGAACAACAAAAAATCTGAATGACTCACTAGCCACATGTTTTTTTTTATTTACAAGAAAAATCACCTGCCTATTTAAAATACGACAGAACTTTCCCTCCAACCCAATAATTGAAGTATTAAAAACTTATTTTAAAAAAAGATTAAATGAAAGAATTTTATAAATAACAATATAAAGCAATACTTACCTTTAATATTTTCAAAACATTCAGAGCACATTAGAGGAAGAAATGCAGATAGTGAATTAACTACAACTCGTGGATCTATGTTTTTTGAAACATCGTAAACAATATTTGTTGGCAGATTCAAGCATAAGGATGTATAATTTGTACCTGAAATAAAGCTATTGTCATTGCAGTAAACTTTGATTTAATGTCATCTTGGACCATTATTTTACATTATTTGTGTATCAGTTAATGATTTATTTAGTAGTTTTAATGTAAATTATACACATGATTAGTTCTTTCAGTGTTATGAAGCTTTCAAACGAGTTCTATAAAGAAAGCGATTTTAAGTGAAAATTGTTCAGACGTAATTTTCATGAACAATTTAGAATATAAAGTTTGGATGGTAATTTTTTAAAGTATTTTATAGATTTTAAATTTTTGGGGTTTAGAATGTGTGTGTGTTCAGCTTGTTTAATAAATTAGATTAGTGGTTTTCAAGTTCATTAAAGAGAGTGTAAAGTTAATTATATATTTTTATTCTTTCAAATATATAATTTAAGATTACATCGTATAAATAACTATATTTTTGAAACATCTGGAAAAATATTTGACACATAAAGAAGTTTGTTATAAAGTGAGTTGTGTAATTATAAAAATACTGGCCCATCGAAACAGTAAAATAAATAAATAATTAAAATAAAATAAAATTAAGTAATTAATGTTTTTACAAGTTTAAAAGATTCCTGAAGTAGAGACTAGTGATTAACAAAAAACTTAGCGATTGCACTGATTACTAAACGCGTGGAATCAGAAACGCTTAGATCAAATTGAAAAAGTTATATTTAAAATAAGAATTCTTTTTTAATAGTTACTTGTAACAGGAGGTCGATCAGGAATTCTCAGTACTCCCACAAATGCTGAAATAAAAATTCAAATGAATTATTATTGATAAAATTTTTAAAAAGAATCAAATAAATATATGTGCTATGTGGTTTTCGAATTTCTGTTTGTTATTTTTTTTTCAGAATATTATCTATACTTGTATAATATTAAAACTGTATCATTCATTTTCTGGAAGAGAATCACTAATATTATTGTTACATAAGCAAATCTTAGATTTTTTTTAAAATTATTTTCAGCAGTTTACCATATGACTTTGTTTATGAATAGCAAAATAAATTTTTTCCTCACTTAGTTAAAATATTTTTTAGTACATGTATTAAAACATTACTTTAAAAGTAAAAAAATATCTTCATTCGAAACTACTCTAATCGAGACCTATTAATGCCATACACGTTGAATATGCTTTTGATGGCGAGAATTTTCTTTCTGTAACATTTTATAATCTGAAAACAATAAAATTATGACAGATTTCATTTGATTTTAGTTAATGATTTGAGCAAAATTCAGATATCATTTTATTCGTCATTTTTCTCGAAAAAAATAACTTGAAAGTAATTTAGCTAGCAAATTAAGTTTTATAGAATTAATTTAAATAGATAAATGTTGGAAAAGCCGCTCACAATTTTTGCAAATTTAGGTTTACCATTCGTTCGAGATTAATCCGGACAGTTTCGGTTTCTTAGTGCTGTCTGAGGTTATGACTGGCGAGAGTTTATTTATTTTTTGTATTTACTATCTTTATTTTAGACTATATTGGGCATAGATTTAAAGCTGTTCTCTTACGGTCGTGTATCTCTCATTCTGTCTTGGAGCAAGCGCTAACGTCAACATGTCGACGTTAGCCTCTCGACATGTCGACATGGCCTCTGGTCTCTCCAAAAGTTTTTATTTAGTCATTTGGCAACACAAAAGGAGCAATGTGTTATTGTTGTTTTCGTAAGTGAAGAGCATTGTTAAACCATATAATTCAAAACCAAAGAGTAGGTGGTGGTTCAAGTTCTGGAAAAGTAACAGATACTATTGAAGATTAGTGGAAAGCAATTTTTAAAGTGCTTCAAAAGGCTGATAATTCATGTTGCTTGCCGAAATGGTCGAGTCTTTGGCTGGAACGTGTGTTCCAATGGGGAGAGGTTTTTCAATCATGGGAAACATTTGGTCTGTAAAAAGGGGATAACTTTCAGAAGAACACAGTATCTTTCAGTGTTAAACATCTGCTAAGTATTAAAATTGATTCGGAGCTTCCTTGCTGTGAATTTTATGATGTACTTAAAACAAATAAACAATTTAGAAAATAAGTACTGTTTAGTGAAAAAACAATTGAATAATTATAGTTTAATGCTTCAGTAAACTGTCAAGACTTTTCAGTAATTTCAAAATATGTCCTGGTTTGAACCTAAAAAAAGTATGGTAAGCCTACGCATATTTAACTTCAGGCATGTAAAATTCAATAGACATTTGAAGACCAAATTCAATAGAGACTACAGAAATTGAAATACAGAATTCGAACGGTTTAAAGAAGCACATGAACGTTTTCAGCTTTTAATCTCCGAATCTAGTTAAACTTTTAGTGCTTGAATTCGGCATTGCCCATGATTTGCTAAAAATAAGAAAGTTGAAAAATTAAAGATGTTTTGCCCTTTAAATTAAGAAGTTTTAAAAATGTACGAATAAATTTAAAAATAGTAGTAAAAAAATTCCAAAAATAGATTGGATTTTGAGGGGTCTAAGTATGCTAGAATGACATTGGCTGCCAGTGGTGAGAGTGGATGAGTGGTAATGTCAGAGCTCTATTTCTATCAGTAGAACTAGTTATTGAAATCTGAAATGACTATTTTCATGCCAACTGATGGCGTTGTCGGTCATTCAAAAGTATTTTCTTTATATGATATATTCAATATATAAACAGACTTTAAGGAATTTTCTGTTTGTTGCTGAAGTCACTAAGTTACTCAAAATTACAAATCCGTCTCCGAGGTAAAGGGTACATTGCTTAAACTTCCCTTGGCTATCTGATGATATAACCTTTCCTTCAGAAGAGAACAATTGTAGAAAAGCGTTATTTCATGTTAGTAACAATATGTAATCCTACTTTTTAAGGACTGCATCTTTATATGAGTCGCTATTAATGAACTTATTATTATATATCATTTTGATGGATAAAAGACTAGCCTTTGATGTGAAAATAGATGGCTGCGAAAAGCGTTCAAGAAATCCAAGACCTTATTGATCCAACTACTTGACAGCAAACCCTGGTCAGTCTAATCCAGGCTGACTTTATAACGAGGAAGAAAAAAAATTACTTAAATAATTAACAATACTCTACGGTAGTCTGGTCCAGAATAGATGTTCAACAAAGGTAACTGGACAAAAAATTTGGTGCTTCCATGGTATTCGACAATGAAATTTTAGAATTGCATAAAACGGAGAATTTCCTTTCAGCGGTCTTAAAAGAAGTGCTCTATTCGATTTGAAATTATTTGGAAACTTATCAAAAATTATTGGAATAACTACGCGGATCAAACGATAAATAACCAATTTAAAAATGAGGCAATTGATTAAAGACTGTTGTGAAATGGTTGCTTACTGTGGATCAACATGAACCTTAATTCTGCCCAGAAGAAACTATTATGCATTGAAGGGATGAAAATTCACAGAATTGGTCGTATAACACTGCCAAACATGCCGAAGGTACAAAGCTAAGGCCTTCACTGAGAAAACTACTCCATTACCTGCAGACCGTATTACTTATGCTCTTCATACGTATTTACTTATATTGACTTCGCTGGACCGGCTTATATTGAATGAAACAACCTGACCAGAAAGACATTCATTGGCTTATTTACTTTACTTGCGGTGCCATTCGTAACGTTCATCTGGGGCTATTTTCGTTTGTATGTGCTGAAACGTTTATCTTAGCTGTAATGTTTCCGTTTCTTCTTCAATAAATAATAAGATACTCGTATTTCTTTAAAAAAAGCGTTATATTTATATTTGCATAAAAAAACAAGAAAACAAAGCTGTCAAATAATCGTTGCGCTTTCGGAGCTGTTTAAAAACACCTTCTCTCCGGAAGGTCAACGCCCGTCTCATCTTAGAGACGTCAGACCTACCCGCGCAGAACTGCACTAAACACTCAAACTCCTTGCTAGCAATATTAGACGTTACACATCGCCGCCGAGACTGATTAGTTCTAGATTAAACATATACCTGAAATTAAAATTTTACTATTGTGGCAAGAGTTTTCTCGAAAATTATATTTCTTCATATGAAAATTACATGTATGCCAAGCAATATACTAACTAAAAATAAACCTAAATCATTAGAAGCAGTTAACAATGCAATCAGGAAAAAAAATATATAAATAATATAAATAACCACTATGTTTAAATATGAAGTTAATACTTTAACGTACAAAAATAATTTTTCCCAAAATTATGAATGTTTAGTTATTATTAATGTCGTACTAGAAGCAACACGAGGGCTATTGGGGACGGACCGCGAAATTTTGAACCACGGTCAAGTGACGAGGACGACATTTGAGCTGGCACCCCCTCTCCTAACATCCACACCATGCCAACGGGAGGACTTTGGGCCCCGAACAGATTTAACGTGCATCAGCCTCGGCTACACGGCGGGTCTTTGGCGGCCAAGGATCGAACCCGCGACTGAACGAAAACCGCCGGCCGCTAGTCCATAACTTTGACCACTAGACTACCGCGACCCAAACATTATGAATGATATTCGACGTTTAAGTTTATATATATATAACACACACAAAAAGCAATTTATCATCTCAATTCTAAAGTAAAACAAAATAATAAATTAAGCGTGTGCTATCTAACAGGAAAAAAAAGCCAAAGAGATTTCCATTTCTTTTTTTCAAATCCTGAGAATATATTCCCAACAAAATATATTTTTAAAAATCTTAACTAAGTTTCCTTATTCATCGGATATAAAAGAACCAACCAACATAAAATTTTCTAATTCTCTACTACGAATATTAAATTGAATATTCCTTATCGACATAACCTTATCAAATACACAAATCAGTTGAATTTATGTTACTCATAATATTAATTTTTTACTTCGAAATATCAAGAATCATACACTTCAAAATGTTAATGATCTCGCATTTTTTTGTTCCAAAATACCAACTATTATATTCTTTAATACATCAGTTATTATACACTTCAAATTATCAAGTTTCATGGACTTCAGAATATTAATTTTTATTATAAACTTCAAAATATATTTATACTTATTACTAAATCAATATAATCTTTACAAAATATTAAATTAATAATCCTTACAAAAAATACTTAATAAATAACCCTTAAAAATTATTCTCATTCAAATAATGCCCGAAGAATAACTAATCAGTAATCCACAAAATAATCGACCAATAATCATTCAATAGTCCTTAAGAGAAATTTAATCAATAATCCTCAAATTCTATATCAGATAAAAATTGATAAATTAATACTGGATTTAAACATGTTAAAAATTTCAACGTAATTCAAAATATCAAAAGGATTCATAGTAATATCGGTATATAAGATTTTTTTTTGTTTCAAATCATTCTCTTATTTAATGTCTCTCAGATAATTCTCTTATTTAATTTTTTCTTCAAATAATTCTCTTGTTTAGACAGCAAATTAAATATAATAAAAGGAAATCTTTCATTGTACCTCCACGCTCTTATAGGATTTCTCTCTGACTACCATGGTGGGGAAGGAGGCTCTAAATGTTTTCTCCCACACCGTCAAGGCCGCACTGGGTCATTAATTGGTTTACAGTGGGGAAGCAATCCTCTACAATCGCTGGACCTTCCGTTGCTCAACCGTGGGTAGAGTTGACACTGCAAGAGTTTACGACCTTCGGTTTCACTCTTTTTTTTATTATGCTCGGACGTTCCACAACTTTGAATGTTCGTGATTTCACAGTTGGGGAGGGGAATCTTAGTTTATTGTATAGGAAATGACTTCCCTTCTTCTTCTCCTTCAAGCCACGTGCTTCATATTTGATTACCGCTGCGACTAACTTACTCTCCTTCCAACCGACCCTCAAAGATTTGCCTTCTTCAGATATGATCGAGTTTTCTGATCACGAGGCATTTTTGTGAAATTTTCCCTTTCCTATGGACTTTACTATCTTTGGTAAACATGAATAATGTACCTCCAAGATACTCTAGCGATTCTTCTCTACTTTCGACCTTACTTGTTGTCAACCAATTTTTATCTTTTTTACCATTTTTTCAAACGTTTAGATCCCGGTTACACCTTGTTTGGTGCAGCATAACTATACCTGGCTCTTACACTATTAAACTTAACTATAACTCAAACTCACTCACTCCTTCCTACCCATAATGAAAGGAACGACCCGTGGCCATAGTGCTATAAATCATAATAATGTTTGTTTCCCCCCGGTTTAAAGAGGGACCAGTATTGTTTCCGATTCATCTTACTCTCTCACCTCCATTATGATAGAATCGTTCCTTTCACTTCGGAATTTATCTTTTCTTTCATAAGGTATATAATCTTTGGTTGATTCTTTCTGTTCACTTGTTTCATGCATCAGATTTTTTGTAGGAACATTTTTCCTTTTTCTTCGGAATCAGTCCTCTCTTTCCTCGAAACTTCCAATCGTACATTCACGTCTTGTTCACACTCGATCTCATACTTCAAAGTCAATCCTTTTGAGTTGTTTTAGTCATTTTCATTGCGATTTTCACCACAATTACCTATTTTAATTTAAATTTTCTCTTCAACTTTTCTCTGCTTTTAGGCTGTTCTTTAAATAATGCTTCTTCCATTTTTCTCAATTATTCTTGTCTTTTCATTTCTCATTGATTTAACTTCTCTGCTTGACTCGAAAAACTACCATTTAGTCAATTTACTTTGTCATTGATTCTGTAATGTGAGCAATGTTTTATCTCATTCTGCAATAATGATATTTAGTATACTTACGAATTTAGATAAATTATCATTCTCCTTTTATTTCACTTAAACCACACGCTTTAGTCCTCTTTCTTTCTTGAAACTCAACTGATCATTTCAAATCTACCTTTCCCTCCTCAATATTATTTCTATTTCAAATTCTATTTGACGAATTGTTTCATCTTGTTCATTCTCTAACAACCCTTGTTTTCTCTATCTCGATTTGTATTTTTTCAACATTTCATCTTTCTTCCTTTCTTCTTCGAAGACTAACTCAAATCTTCCTTATTCTTTTTCCTCTCTTGCAATTTTCTCGCTCTGCCTTCTTTTCCAAGATCTCTTTGACACGATTTTTCTTTTTTAGTTTAATCTCCAGCTGTTTTGCTTTCCCTTTTTAGTCATCGCTGTTGCTGTGCGCCCCAAGTGACCGACTACTGTTTTTATAGCCTCGAACCACTTAAGTTCACTCTAATTCTAGTTCGTATTCTTGTTCTAAGAGATGTTCATCTCCTTTTCTACGATCTTCTAATTCTGTTTCACAGTTTTCAGTAGTAATAACCAAAAAACTTCTGACGAGTCCCTTCAAGAATTCTTTACAATTCTTTAAAATTTCTGTTTCAATTCCACCATCTTAAGGTAGCGTCAACTATTTCTCCAATCTCGATTAAAACGAATATTAAATATTTTTTATATTCGATAGTGATGTAATATTTTTCTTTCTTCTTCAATGAATAAGGACACCCATACTTCTGAAGAATATATGCATAATTATATTTACATAAAAAATGAAAACAAAATTTTGAAATGAGCACTATACGTCGCGCTGAATTCAGAGCGGTTTTATAACACCTTCTCTCCGGAAGGTCAATGCCCGTCTCATCTTCGCATCTTCCAGGAGCTAACGCCCGTTCCACACACAGTGCGCTATGGGTTTCTCTTCTTTACAGACGGCAAAACTTCCAGTGCAGGATAACTGCGCAAAAACTCTAATTCTTCAGCAACTGTAGCCAGACATACATTATTTTTTAATAGATTTACTATCAAAAGAGAAATGTGTAAGACTGTATTCTGATAACACTACCACTTTCAAAATGGGATGACAAAGAGCAATGTAATTGGTTGAAAAACAATAAATCTGAATTTTAGAGTGTTTTAGCACTTAAAGATCGAATGAAAATACGTCGCTTCTCTTGCTACTTGGTTTGTGTGAGTGTGCGCGGAGAAAGGGATGCTTAAGAACAAGAATGGTGTGAGAAGTCTGAAAATAGGCTTCGATAAGACCCCAGACAGGGCATTCATTTACTGTCGTATGAATAAAGGACAACAATGCAGAAGCGATGTGTGTCTTGACCTCTAGTTTATAACCATTAAGACGTCTCAGGGCCAAAACCCACGAACCCAGATCATTTTTAGTGGGATGACATCTCATCATCATTCCGACAGGGAATTGTATTTCCGGACAAACCTATCTCCGAAAGCGGATAAGATATGAACTTTAGTAGAACACCTTGGAGAAAGATGGAAATCTTCTTGAACTGTGGCTCTCATCATACTGTATCTTTTTCAAAGGTTCACAAGATAAAACTCAATGACTTTTTCTTACATGTGGAGCTCAAAAATCTATTCAAATGTGGAAATTGGGTAAAGTAATCGAAGTGTTCCCCAAAAGAGAAGGTAGAATTAGACCACATTTCATTAAAAATACTCTAGGAGTATTGAGACGTCAGTATAATTGTTGTATCCTCTGAAGATAACCTATGGACGTTAAGTTTTTTTCTTATATAATCATGTAAAGTTGTATTATTGTAAGTAATATGAGTGATTGTGATGTGTTTTTCTTCTGCTTAATCTGAAATTTGTATAATAACATTTTTTTTTATTGTTGTATGTACCTTTCCTTTTGTAAATGAAACTCCCGGTCACTTGGCGGGTAAGTATTGCAGAATTTGAAATGACAATTTACTTGACAACAGATAGCAATATTTGTCATCTGAAGTATTTTCGTTACATATTATTTTCAGTACGTAAGTGGATATCGCCAATGATAAAAGGCAGAACATCTTTCGCGTTATGTTCCGTACTTACTTGACTGGGAATAAAGGCCCATTAAGACTAAGTGCTCCAAGGGACGTATCAACATAGTAGTGAAATATTTTATGTTGTTTCCTTATAATTGTGTGACCTGATTGAATTTACAGAGTTTCGAATTTGAAGAATTTTCTTTAAAGCGTGTTGCAAGCATAATAAGTTTTCTTATATTGCTAAGTACAAACGCTTAGTATTTAGACTATTAATTAATACTTATATCAACAATTATTTGGGGTCAAGTGTGTGTTGTGGGTAAGTCGCTAATGTTGACTCCCTTATCGCCCATGGTTATATTTCCGCTATTTTACTAGGGGTAAAACTTTTAAATTAATCTCTCTTTTTTGAATTAGATGGCCTGATTTGAAACAAAAAAATTGGATGCACTCAGAAATCTTGTGGTGAAATTCTGTCATTCAACATATTAAATTCTTTTTTTTTTAATCCTTAGAATGGAACATTCTAAATTCATTCATTTTCAGTTTTTTTTTTTTGAAAAACTCTTGATTATTTGCTTCAATCTAATGTCTTTTACTGCCAATTGTTATTATAATGGCAGTTTTAAAAGTTACAATGTTACTTATTGGATTCAGTTTATGGAGTTACATGTCTTGTGACATTTCTTCCCTCCACGCAAAATATATATTTCATTCAATAAGCCTCTCTTCAATATCCTTAAAGTACTGTCGTTATTTTCTCTTCAGTAACTCCAGTGACCTTCAAGTAATTTGAATTGCATAAATTTGTAATTTTTTCCTAACCCAAATGAAACGTGATTAAGTAAATGTGATGAAGATAAAAAGCATAATTTATCAAATTAGGGATAGTGATACATAAAGCAAAATAGAATCGAAAGAAAAGGGAAAGGAGATAGAGGTTAATCACACCAGCTGATATATGTTATAGATTGGAATGAATCCTCGTAATTAAGCTTTTATATTAATAGTAGTTGGAAGAATAATATGGAACAGATCAGAATAACAGCGGTCGAGTCTGTATAATCGAGAAGTGCTTGAATAAGAACGAGTGATTTGGTAAACTAAGGCTTTATTATTTGAACGTAAACTAGAAATATTTGAGTTAAGAGGGATTCAATAGAGAGAGAGAGCGACCTTTTATATTGTTTTATAGATATAAAGTGTGTTGTCCTGCTCTTATGTATTTTCAGTTGGAGTTTTGAACTTGATGACTGTTTAATGAGACTTTAAGATAGTTGTAGAGTCGTGATTTTCGGATATTCGCGATTTCTTCTTCACTAACCTCGGGGACTTTATAACAGCTTGAAAAGCATAAAATTATAATTTCTTCCTAACCAAAACGAAACTTTATTAGATAAATTAGATTGAAATGAATTCTATTTAAAGTATTAAGAAAAGAATCAACTGTATATAGGAAGTTATTGAATCAAACGAGAGAATTGATAAGCTAAGAATTTATTAGTTGATCGTAATCTATAATTAATAAGATAAGTTAATTGAAACTCGAGAGAGTGAGTGACTTTAATTATCAATGAGTGACTAGTAATAAAGTAATTTGGTTTGTATCTGAGCATCTTTAATTTGAGTCAATATTTATTACTTGATATTTTCAACTAAGTTAAGAGAAAAGTAAGGAATGTCAGTCGTTACAGAGCTGAATAATGAAGGAAATACATTACAAACATATACCTTCTCTCGTATGTCTATGCGTAATAAAGAAAAAATTCAAAATATATTAAAGTGCGGTGAAAAATGTTTAAAAAAATAACACTTACCGAAACTAGAAGCACAGTAATGATGTGTGATATCCGGTATTGTCTCAATTCTGGTGCATTCTGGACAAGTGCTGGGTACCGTGCATCTCGTAAAGCTGGTATGCAATGGGATTGCGTTTACGTCATGAAATCCTGTTGGAGTTTGAAGATGGGATGAAACATTTTGCTCCTGGGGTGAAGGCAAATTTCCATCATATGTACCTGCAACATTCTGTTGAAAACTAGGATACAACGATGTAGCAGTATCAAGAGTTGGCGAAGAGTAAGATAATTTATCTGAATAAATTGATGAAACAGGGTGTACATCCGGAGATCCTGAAGGGGGATTTAGGGAAGGATTTGACGTTCGTGGATGGAGGGGAGGAACCGGGTAAGGGTCTACTGTTTGAGGATCAATTGATGAAGAAGCATAAGGTGAAGTAGTGTATGGTTGGTACCCAGCTGTAGAACATTCGTTGAAAATCTGAAGAATATCACGTTCGATATATCGATCTACGGAAATAAGCATAGTTTGATCTGTTAAAATAATTTTATTAAATAATAATCCCTCCTTCAGGAAAGCTGATAATGGGGAAATCAAATAGTACTGTCTTGAAGCTACAAAGAGAAAAAGATAAGTATTTAGGATAAAGTCTTTATGGGCCTGGATGAATTCGAATAAAAACAGTATAAGTATATATATATTTTTTTAGAATAAGTCTTTCTCTTTTTGACACTTATATGATTAAGTACGTTATTTTTTACTTAAAAAGAGATAAAACATTAAAAATTCACAATATATTATTTTTATATATTTTATAAAAAATCATTTTTGTGAATTATGAGCTTTCTATTACACTATTCAATCAATCAGAGCCCAATTGAGTATAAATTACATGAATGTACTTTGTGCTTCAGTTACTATGAACTTAATTTGAAGTAAATAAAATAATCAATGAATTTAAGTTATGATTAGTATTACAATTTTTCTTGTTAGAAAACATATTAATCCAAAAAAAGAATATATATAGTGCTAGAAACTTACACATACATCATTGAAAAAGAAACAAAGGAAATATCATTTTTTATACCATTACAAATTCAATTTAAGAATGCATATCCATATGAATAAGCATTGATTTATTCAGTTTTCTAACTTCTGATATCAGTAAGGTATTCTGATATTTATACAAAGAAATAAAAAAAGTTGTTGAGTATCAGTTAATTTTTTTAAAATCGCAATACATCAATATTACTATCTGGTATAACATATAGTTAAGATACATTTGTAAACACTAAGAATCTAAATAAATACTTACATTCATTTCAAATTCATTTAACAAGTCAAAAATAAAAATAATACCGGTATAGTGTGTAAAGAAAAATATTTAAAAATAAATGGTAAAAAACATTTTTAAGTCAAACTTTTATTAATAGATACCAAAAGTTATAAAAATAAGTTTTAAACATAAAATAAGTCATAACTTATAAAAGCTTGAGGCACTTAATTAAGATACATAGGTAATTCCTGATAAACTTACTCCCCACCATCTTATAGCTACTTACTTACTTATGATATCAAAAAACGCATTAACGTCTAAAACTTTTATAAATTACGTATTAAGTTACATTTAAAAAGGTTATTTTTATATACATTTTAGTACATCTTTAAATAAGAGGTCAATTAATAAGTTTTTTACTTACATTTTTTAATACTTTTTAATCTGAAAATAATTTAAAATTAAAAAGTAACTGTGGGAGCTCTATGTATGTGTAAAATTTCAACAGAATTGCATGTTGTTAAGAGCAAGACTCAGGCCTAGGCCTTCCCCATACTCTAGTCCATTATTGTTGGAGCATACCGTAATATTGTATTGTCATTGAAATCATATTTGTTTGCAAAATTTCAGCTCGATCGTTGGAGAGAAAATTGGGTTAAAATTCAAGTGCAAATCCCACGTCTCTGGGCACCCCCTAAGCACGTCACTACTTAAGCCGTTTTAGTATTGTATAGTCCTCGCAGTTTTAAATACGAGTGCATTCGAATTTTTTTAGATCGTTCGGATCATCGGAAGTGGGTCGAAATTCGAGTACAAATTTGGAACTGAAAACATATGTTTTTTCATACATATGAACATAGCAAGTTCAAAAAAAATTGTAATAATCTCAAACGAAAGTTATTTTAAAAATTCAAAATTATTTTTTTTTACCTTTCAAGTGACAACCGCAAGATTCTTGAACAGAAAACCGTAAAAGTCTCCTGAAGTCTTTTATATCGGCATTTCCGTGCATTATCAACAGGCCAAATTTACCACAGATGCGGCCGTTCGCATCTACCAAATAAAGAGATATCAGTCAATACATCTCGTACAGCAAATTCCAAATACATGAATAAAATGTTCTCTTTTATTTCTCGTCATATATGACGTAGGAATTTATTCATAAATTTAGAATTTTATAAATCTCGTGTGAGTAATTAAAAAAAGAATATTAATCGTTTGTAAATTTTATTAAAATTCTCCAAGCTTTGAATAACTGAAATTACGTAATTCAAAAATTCAAAATTCTAAAATAACCCCCCTTATATCAATTTAGCCTGTTCAGAACGTAAACAACCTAATTTTAAGAATGATATACAGAATAATTTTGAAACAAGGGGAAGATTCTGCCAGTTAGTGAAGGGTCGGCAGCATTTACTCAGTCGGACCCCATTAACTCGAAAAAGTTGGTGTCCATGGTTACTGAAATTACTTTTACAAGAAGAAGTTTCTCGTAACCTTCAAAATTTGACCAATAAAAAAATGTTTGAAATTATAACAAATCTCAATAATCGCACGATTTTGAAAGTAATCTCTTGTAAAAATATCCATATTCTAACATTTTTCCATCCAAAAAATGTTGATTCATATTCAATCTAAATATATAAATCCATAAAAGATAATATATATATATATATATATATATATATATATATATATATATATATATATACACAAAGACAACCTTTTGTTCACATCCACATAGGTGGGATTTTATCTTCTCTATTTTGTGATGAAAGTCACAGTCTGTATTTTACGATCAGGAGATTTGCGATATTTCATCCTTTCCTCTTGCCTAACACAATGGAAGCGCAAAATTCCATTGCACATTTTGTTCACTTTGTTTTGTATTTTCGAACTATTTTTAAAGTTTCCCTTGCTTCCTCGGAATTTTTTTCTCTTCTTTTCAGCCTTTGCTTTGTTGCCACGTTTCGTTCAAGGTTGGCGACGGATGTCGTTCTCTTTCCTCCTCCCCCTCCTTTTTTTTATTCGAGTCTCTATACGTCTATTTTTGGATGAATTATAAGGTTTAATCTCCTATATCTCTTTCGTTGGTTTATTTTACTTTGAATCTTTGTTTCGTAAAAATTCCTACTCTACCCTTGTGCATCTTCTTTACTTGTTTTTAGATGCGCAGGTTTCATTTGACTTATTATTTTTTTTCGCGTTTCCAATTTCTCTCATTTGGAATACAACTATTGCAATTTGGAACTATTGCAATAACGTGATTGTCACACCTACACCCATGCTAAGTTGGGGAAGTCATAATTTATTTTCTTTGTCTTATGTAAAATGAGTGGATTGCATTAAAATCCTCATTTTTATTTTCTAACTCTCTTTATAAAACTTTTTTGGTACGCATTACATTCGGGCTTATACGGTAATTCTTTAAGAAAGGAAAAGCTCTCATCCAGTTCGAAATCCCTGGTGGCGAATACTAACCAACTGTATAATATAGCAAAAAAAATATGATTAAAGGAATACGATGCGAGTAAATCCTGCAAACAATAATTAGATCTCACACCGTGTGGTTCTAATCTCAATAAATCACGTAGACACGCAAGAACGTCCCAGGCACTTCAAACTAGCAACTTTCTATTACCGTATTCTTTTCATACCTCCTCCAAATTGATTTCTCAGTTGCATGTATACAGCTTGATTATATTATTCTCTCCACTTCTAAAGTTTACTTTATTTGCGTAACCACGCTTCATTAGATTGGAAAGAATTTGGAGACTTAAATATAAAGTCATAAGGAATCCCTAGGTTAAGAGAAATCCATGTTACAGACAAAACAATGATTTTCAATACTATTTTTATTACATTAATAATCGAACATATCCTTGAAATGAACTTTTGATAGATTTGGAAAAAAATGAGAGGGTAACCATGTCTCCTAAGGCTAAGACATAACTTAACAGTGCGAACAGTTTGATCACTTCGGTATATCACACGGGAAAAAAATTTCTGCAGTAAAATGTACTTAAAATATCCTTTAAGAACTCTATTTTATAATTAAAAGTATATAATTTTAATAAAGCCACATATACTTACCTGTCATGGGTGGCGATATCAAGAGGACTTTCAAAGCTAAAAAAAGAAGAATTCGAAATAACAAAATTATATTCATATTGAACTTACGCATAATAATTAAAATCTTAACTTCAAATGATATTATAATCAATTCAATTAAGAAATATCTTAGGATATTAGATTTTTTAAACTTCATTTCAAGTTTAAATACTGGCTGCTGTAGCTTAGTGGTTATGACAGTCGTAAACCCGAGACCAGTGTTGTTTCCGTCGAGTCGGGGGTTCGAGCCCTGATACCACGAAAGACCTAGCTTGTAGTGGGGATGATGCACGTGTTAAATCTGAAATGGGTTCGAAGCCTTCCCATTAGCATGGTGTGGAAGTTTGGAGAGGGAGGTGTCAGCTCAGGTGTCATTCTCGTCACTTGACCAAGGATCAAAATTACGAGTTCTGTCACCAGTTTCCCTCAAGTTGCTTCTCAGTACTACATTGATAAAATAATCGCTCAAGTTTTAATTGGATTAAACTCATTTATTTCAAACTAAAAACAATACTATTTTTATTGTGTATAATCATTTTACTGACTCCGTGGCTAGCACGAAATTCTTTTGTAATTCTAAAATTTTTCTATATTTATTATTTCATTCTCTTCCTTTTCATAAATAACTTCTAAAAGCCATATTTAGAGCAATATTCTCTACGACGAAAAATTGTGATAATTCTTACTTATTACTTTCTATAATCTTAAAACATATATTTAGTGATAAATAAAACCTTTATTTATTTATTCTCATCTTTACTAATTTAAAAAATAATACATGAGGTAAATACACATTGATTTAAAAAAATATAAACAATGTTAAGCATTGTCAGTCTTTGAAGTTTGAGCTGTTCTATATTCCGATATGATTATTATACGTTCAAAAAATAACACATATGTGCGTGCAAAAAGATTTTAATTAACTTTTTCAAGGACTGGTGATAAAACATTTTGTAATCTACTGATTATGCATAAAAATTCTGCAAACTAATAGAAACATGTCAAGTTGCCATTTTATTTATAATTACGAATATTTTAATCAGTATATGTGAAAAAAATTTAAAAGGTACTATTTTCAAAAAGTTCTTGCTTGTAAAGAATAACAATGGATAAAGCTTGGATGCTTATAAATTCCGAATCTATAAAATGAATTATGCATAAGCACCTGGATAAGAAGAAAAACCATCAAAGTTTTCATGAGAAGGACCAGCCTAAGATTGACCGGAAAATATTTCGGTACATACTATTCAAACAGATTTCCTTTGTGTTTATTAGGACAGTTATAAGAAATAAATGAGAGGAATGTTTTTTTAAAAAAATTATTTATCTTTTTACATTAAGGAGATTTTCAGCACTTTCATTTCATTCTATAAGACTACATGTCAAGCAATTAATTTGGATAAAAGTTGTTCCGACCAGCCTTTCAGTATTAATAGCCCTCTTGCGGCGAAATGTAAAAACGAGTCAGTGTTCGATGAGTTGCGAGAGAGCGCGGTCGCAGCAGAAGAGGCTGTTAATGCGTTGAGAAATAAAAATGTAAAAGAAGACTTCGTGGACTTATTTTGTGCGTGAAAGAAACAAATGGTACGTCAGGAGGTGGGTGTAAACAAAAGTCATAAATTACTTATTCAAGAAAGGATAAAGTTTAAGAGTTGAGGAGTTATATATATATATATATATATATATATATATATATGTAGGATTTTCCAGCTAATTTTCGAAGAATTTATTGTATTTTCCAATGTACTGCAAAACCAGTTCCTCAGTTACTCGATAGAGGGTACCACGAATCAGCGTCATGTGATAGCTCATGCAGCACCATCTATTCCTGAATAAAACTGAGCGACCTTTCGTTCTCGCTCTCTTTCCTCCACTTTCAGCTATTCTTCCCCTTCGCATTACCCACATAGGTAGTAAACTCCGAACGCCAGACAGCGTTCCAACTCCCATCGCTAAAATGCGATACAATGAGCTAGCTATCTATCTTGCTCTGATGAACTGGACAATTCGTCATTTCCTTTTGTAAATATTTTCACTCTTCGTCATCTCTTCTAATAAACGATGTAAAACAAGAGCCTCATCAATGAATTCTTACGAAATTATCATAGAATCCGGTAATGGAATCAGCCCTTTGCGTAAAAGCAAGATTTGGGATGTACAATCTCATCACCCCCGTTCTACACACACACACACACACGTATATATATATATATATATATATATATATATATATATATATATATATATACAGTGGCCCCCTGAAATTGAGTATACACCTTCCTTTTTCGACACTAAAAGCATAAAAAATTAATATATATCTTAGTGATAAAATACTTCTTAAGAAATGTATTAGACTTGGAAAAAAGTAAGAAATCTGGTTAATAGACTAATTACATAATTTTTAAGCAGAAACTACATCATGTTTAGACACAAAATTGGGTACCCACCTGGCATAACTATAAAATGAAAATATGAAAAGATTATATAATAATTTGGTTGCACACCCTTTCGAATTAATGACGGCTTTCAGCTCGCGTGGCATCGATGTAACAAGAGTGTGGTTTGTTTCACTTGTGATTTTAGCTCAATCTTCTCTTCACAACAGTTTTTACATGGCCTTTACTTTTCTCACATTTGTGCTTTTGGACAGATTTTTCCTACTGTGACCACCAATTTTTATCAGATTAGATCAAGTAATTGTGCAACTGCATTTTACGTTGCACAACAACCACAGTTGAACAATTTTAGCCGTATACTTAGGATCATTATCGTGTTGAAAAATGAAACTGGATCCTAAACACAAGTTTTCAACACTTTGCTTCAAACTATTTTTTAGAATTTAATTGATTGTCCTTGATCCCATCAATAAACATTAAACTTCCCATACATTAGCTGACATACAAGTCCATACGAGTACAAAGCCACCTCTACATTTTACAGTAGGAATGGTGTTTTCAGGAAGCAACTCGCTGTTAGGCTTCCGCCAAACAAAACATCGCCCATCACTTCCAAAAACATGAAATTAATGAATATAACTTGATTTTAGAAGTCTGGGGATCTTGAAATATAACTTTCAGCAAATGAAAACCTTTTCTCCTGGTTTCGCTTATAAATGCAAGGTTTTTTCCAGGCCGCACAACCATTAAAGCCTACTTTCCAGAGTACTCTTCTAATAGTTTCTGCAGAAACAGATCATTGCATCGTAGAAGTGGTTGCAGTAATTTTTGGGGCCCTCACCTTTGGAGTTTCGATCACTTTTCTTTGAATTCCCCTTTTGGCTCTGCCGTCCAGTATCTCCTTTCGTTCTCTTCCAGGAAATTTTTAACGTGTCCCAACTCTTTATACTTTTTGATGATTTTTTGAAGACATCCGTGACTTCACTGAGCTACTTTTGCAATTTCTAAAATATTTATTTTCTTCAGCCTGTTTAACTCGTTCACTCCCAGCGTATCACATTAGATACGCTCCGAGAATGCTTGCTGCAGACCAACGTATCAATAGAGATACGCTTGATGAGAACGTTTTATTTGATTTTTTTTAATGTTGCTAGATGACGTTACAATACCACGAAATCTATATAAATAGGTTATTTGGAGTATTGACCTTGGTGATATGGGCTCTGATTTCAATTCTGGCTTTTAGAAGGGTAGTAATTGTTAAAAGTACGTGTTGCGGTGCGGCTCTTTAAATGTAATGACATGATTTAAAGGGTGCATTTGCTTTCGGTTTGCTTTTTTCTTTCTTGCTTGCTTCTTAGAAGTTCGAATGAAAATTTATGGATGTTTATGGGGGTTGGGGCTTTTGGTAGCAGATGCTCTCAGCTGTTCGTGTCATTCGGTCGGTTCTTATTTGTAGCAACAGTCATGACGAAAAGAAAGTATTTATTTGATACTGGGATTTGCGAATTAATGAATGAACCTGACAGTGATGTTAGCGAAAATAATCTAAATCTGTACATAGCCATTAAAGTGGGAAAAGGACGAAGAAGATGTGCTCTTTGCAAAAAATCTTGCATGAAGCGTCAACAGTTGACAAAATATGTATGTAAGACATGTGACGTTAGACTATTCATTGAAGGTTTTTTTTTTTTTTTTTTTTTTTTTTTTTTTTTTTTTTATAAAAATACCATACAGCAAAATAAGATTCATTTTTATATCTTAATATTCCATGTAACGGTACGTCATTACACCATGAAAATTATGTAGGAAATATATTTTGTATTTTCTTAAGAGATATGATTTTTCATGTAATCATTTTATCTAATTTTATGTATAAAACATATAATTTTCGATTAAAACTTTTTTTTCTTCTTTCGTATACATTAAGTTTTATGCATTTTAAATAACATATGCAAAATCCAAAATATTTTGAGGAATAACCGATTTTAGAGGAATTTTTTTCGCGAATTAGGCTTAACCTTTTGAGGATGGCTGGCCAATCTAAAAGACGAAAGGAACAGACTTTTAAGAGACGGCGCTGGTCGGTGTAGCGGCCAGCACTGCTTTCCCCTCTAAACAGCTTTCGAATCAGCATGAGACCTATTACAGTCCCAGACCATCATTTGTTTGACCGGTTTCTTTTGTATTCAGAAGGGATGAGGATAGAGTTCTCTCTTTCACCCTTAGCTAGAAATTCCTCTTTTTTCCCTTATGCCAAATTCTCACTAGTGGTGAGTGCATAGTTTTTAAAAAGCATTTGTAAATTTTGTACCTTTCCTTATTTTATGTGTTAAGAAAACTAATGAGATAAATAACAACTTTCATCTATAAATTTTAGTATTTCGTAATAGAAAATAATTAAATCATTGTTTTCAAAGAGTCCCACACTAATTAAAATCGTTATAGTATATTACATATTTCCCAAATCTGTTCCTTTTGCTTCAATTAGATAATTTTAATAATTTTGATTTTCTTACATTCGTACGCATAAGAACTATAAGAAAATCTGTAAAATCATTACACTAATACACCTTTTTAAAATAATTTTGCTTATAATACATAACTTCATTCCCTTTTTGTAATAAATAAATTCTGTAACCTCAATTTTTATTGTATAAAAATTTCTTACCTATAATAAGATTTATTTTGTTGTTAAAATATAAAATTATTGGATTAATATGATGAACTTAAACAACATTTAATTATTTGAAAATAAATTTTTAATTTCTAATATGTGTTCTACTTTACTTTATTATTCAAATAATAATATATATTAGTATTACTAAGAAATATATGTTACAGAAAAATTTCATTTTCGAAGTTTATTCAAGAAAGTGTTATAACTTTAACTGCTGATTTTTTTTTTATGATTTTTATTTTATGTTTTCTATACTAAAGAATATAATTACATATTTTCATAATAAGTGTTTTTTTTACTAATACACGTATAGCTATTCATCTGCCAGGTTTAAAAATATCTCAGTTCTACATTCTTATACCTATAAAACTACTAAAAAATATATTTGTGGAGAATTTGAAGCAATTTTTCCATTCAGTTTTTGATGAACATTTGTGCATAATTACCCAATGCAAACATATTTTTACTGTTATCTTACATTATGCTTAATGAAAAACATTTTCTTAAGATTTTATGTCAAAACATAAATAAATAAATAAATAAATAAAAAAAAAAAAAAAAAAAAAATTTTAATCGTGTATAAACAACAAAAAACGAAAAAAATATTTGCATTAAAAAAATTACAGAAATATTAGTTATAGATTTTTAAAACTATCCATTTTAGTCTTTCGAATTTATAAAATGCAAGAAACTAATTTCGACTTTTTTTATTATGACAATTGATGTATAAAAGTTGAGTCTTCGAAACAAAAAACAAGAACTATTAATTCCGATATTTTTTCTTTCAAATTTGTAGAAAACGAATATTACGAGTTCTTCAGCATAAGAAAAATTCCCCGATTTATACAAAAACCTTAGAAGCAAGAATGAAATCTTTTTTTTTTGTTATATATATTATACTTTAAAATTTCTACAGTGTTGAATTTCCTGATTTTTCGAAGCTTAAAGAAGTATTTTTTAAAATATATATATATATATATATATATAGTAAGTTTCTTTTATAATAATAATTACGAAAAATGTTGCAAAATGCTCTAAAATCTATCTGAAAAATATATATAATCAGAACGTAGTCTAACAAATAGTTATATTGAAACAAAAAATGTGTTCGTTCTATTTCCCCCCCCCTCCCCCCGCCTATTTATTCATGAGTAACGCTTCTTATGTACAACTGTACAAAGAAAGGGGTGAACGGGTGCGCTGAAAGGCTATTGAACGTTTGAAACTGAATAGAGAATCAAATGGCTCTTGTAAATGAGCATGAAAAGCAAGTTGTAAAAGCTTTTATATCGACAAGAAATGCTTCTCCCTCTTGATTATTGTTGATTCTTTCAGGTTTTGGTCATTATTGATTATCATATGCCTTTTTGGTGTAATAAAACCTAGAAATGCACATGTGCCTTCTTGTTAATCTTCAAGGTTGCTTTCATGTAGCCGAAAAAAACTATTCTTCCGTGGTTCTTCCTCATATTGCCGTAATAAAGCTTTAGAAAGTGCATTTCTTTTTCTATTACATTATCGGACATAGGATAAATAGAAACTATGCCCACCAACTTAAAAGAAGGCCCCCTTCTACTTTGCGAACGTTATCGGGAAAATGAAAATAACCGTTCAGAACTGATATTGTGTTAGATTTTGAGAGATAATGTAAAAAGGACCCAATCACTTAACGGACTGTCCAAACGAAGCTGGGGGGGAGGGGGAACAAAAAGCGATATTTGAAGCTAAACTCTTCCTTCGTTTTGAAGAAAGTCATAGAAAGTAAAGAAAAATTGTTGTCTGTAAACCGACTGAAGAGTCTGTGCGCTGAGAAGGAAAGGTTTTTGTAATTATTTTGAATGTTGATCGAAAGAATTGGTTTCGTAGGAATGTATTGGCTCTATCTTATGCACAAAATCACACGCAAAAATCTGTTCATTATCGCACAAAAATCAGAGCAGTAATCTTAGAATTTAAGCAATGCTATGCAATTCTTTTGAAATTTTAAATAAAAAGTAAGGATTATCCACAGGCTAAGAATATAACTTTTTTGTACGAAAGGTGAAAAAAAGGTAAGAAGCTCCAGTATGTTGCCATTACTCGCAAGAGAAACAATTAAGTACAAATAAGAATAATATGTTCCTTTTATATAAACAAGTTTACCGAGATACGTGAAGCTCCTCGGAAACTTAAAAATGTTTACAGTCATAATATTTTGTATTTGATATCAGCTTATTGTTTGCGTTTTACTATCAAGTATTCTAAAAATTCAAAGCATTTCCTCTTTTTCAATAATGAAAACATTTTATTACTATTGGAAAAAACGTAATTTTAAATTTCTTATGCGTATTTAAAGAATTTATTTTTAAGAACACGTAGGTAAATTGATAAAATATTAATATTTTATTTACAAGTAACATAAGGGACAAAGTAATAAGACGGATCTCGTAATTTAAATGACGATCAAGTAACGAGAACGATAGCCGAGCTAGAGCACCCACTTCTAATTTCCACATCATGGCAACGTAATAAGAAGTGGAGACAACATGTGGAGACAACATGTGGAGATAACAATGTGGCACTATTTAACAAGTGCCAACATTTATAGCCTTAGGATATTTACATTTTATAGCATAATGCGAAACACCTACCTGCTATTCATCTAATTTATTTGCCACAGTAAATGTTTTATCATAATTTTCAGCATATATAGGAAGAATTAGATCAAAGGAAAATAAAATTTTAATTTTTGAAAAATGCTTGTTAATAAAATTTAGACTTAATCTTAGGATTCATTCAGTATTATGAATTCTAATGTATCACAATATAATGGATTATGGAACAATAAAAAATGACAATTATACATCAATCTATCATTCCTTCATGGAAGATATATAAGAAAATTCTCAAGAGGATTTAAATTCTTAAGATTTTTCTGGCATGTTCTAAAAGAGAAAAACAATTATTAATTGAGTAACGATGAAATTTCCAAAAAAACATAATTGATTTATGACGATATGTCTATTCGCATACAAATGTTGTGAATACTTATAAGAGCTTTTAAACTTACTTCATTATCGATTTGAGAAAGTCTGAATTTTACATTATAACATAAAAAGACAGAATCAACAATTTTGCTTTTTATTTTATATTATTGATTATAATTATTTACAATGTCTGAAGAATCATACTATTTACTTCTTATTTCTAATTTGATTATTTTAACTTTTAACACCAGGTGTGTACCAAATTCCAGCAATTAAAAGAATTAAAAATAAATTTATTAATGAATTTACTGAAAATCAAAATATAAATAAATTTTATTGGAATAAAATCAATTACATTTGGTTTAGTTTATTGTGTGTACCTTTGTCTACAATGAAATAAGCGTTTCATTTTTTAGGCAATGCTTTATACTATCGTCACTGTTTTGTGCTATTTCTCTCAATGCTCTTAATAATATTGAAGCTAGTGAAATCTAGGTGAAAAGCAGCTTAAATTGCTAAGAAATAATTTCTTTTTTTAAAAATAAAATAAATAAATTTCTCGAATTTTCTTGATCTAAAATCATAAGAATTACTACATTTGATTCTCCAAGAAAAATTTTTCCCTTAGAAAGAGAGACTCTTTGTATTCAGGGACTTTCTAAGCCGCGAACATCCCCATTGATTAGCGGGAGACCAACAACTACCCTTCTTCTTTTGTCCGCCTATGTATGATGTCATCAATAAGCTACAAAAAAGGGGGAAATAAACATCGCTGGATGCACCGTCTTGAAGAGCGTTTTTTTCACAAAACCCACCGTCTCTAAAAGGTTAATATCTAAAATCATCTGGGCACAGCGTGACACTTCGCAGTAAGAAGCCGCTGGTCCAGAGAAGGCTTTGGGCCCGCTTTTTTCTCCCTAAGGTAGTGAAAGGGTTAACGACCAGCTTTTTAACTTGAACTGCAGTTTCCATTCTGGAACTCATTTTGAAGAATAAAAATTAATATTTCTACAAAGAACTTATAAATCAGGATCCAAATCCAATGTCTGTATAAACGCAAAAATTTTAAAAAAAATACTGGCAGCTAATTTATCAGATTGTGGTTATTTTCTATTAAGTGTATACTTAATTTTGTGACATCATTTCATATCACTCAATCAGAGAATGCAAATAATTTCATTATTATATTAACTTCATGTTTATTTTTTGGATAAAGATCTTATTTAAAATGTGATTTATCATTCTTGTTAAAAATCCTTTACACAAATTTTTTTTACCATATGTTTATATTTTCAAAGTAAAGAAACATAGATGTATACTCAATTTTGGGAGCCACTATATATATGAAACGAAATAACACTAAAAATACAATAACCAATTCAGAATTTCTTGCTATTTATTCTCTGCATCTAGAAGTTTTAGAGAGTTTAGATTTAATCAAACGTTAGTGGATGCACTCTATATGCTTTATAATAGAAATTATTAAACGGTTTGTTATAAAATAAACTCTTTAATATTCTTTACCATGATATTTTCTGACCTGAAATAAAGGAGATCATCAATCCATTTTATCTACGAGATGTGGCTATTTATGTTAGGCACCCGTCTACAGACCATTTTGATTTCGTGGACGTAATGTTAATCCTATGGAATGTCTACTTTTGTTCCCAAATTTGTACTGTTTGAGTAAAATAAAGTGCATTTGAAAGAGCAAAAAATAATGAAAGCTTCTGCGGAATTATTTCCCCCCTCCCATATTTAAAAATATTCTGACCCTTATATTGATGATTAGTTTGTGAGTTTTCCAGTTTTTAAAAATATTTTAAAATATTTGTAAAAATTGGAAGAAAAAAGCAATTCCTCTGTAGTCATCGTTCCCCCCCCCTTTTTTTTAGATGCAGTTTATTGTATTCAAATAGGTTAAATAGTAAATATTTGAGAATGAAAGTCGAAATTCCCCATAGGTTTAACATTAAGCTGACGGGATCAAAATGGCCAGCAGACGGAAGTCTTAAATTACGAGACTAACGCTGCTACAGAAAAAGTATGCATACACCAAACACGAGCGACCGACAGCTGTTTAGCGTGAGCTGTTTCTCTTTCGAATGCAGTGCCTTTCGCTTCTGTAAACAAATCCGTACAGTCGTAGCCTTCGGTCGTAATGGAGTTTATTTTTTTCGCCAGAAAAATAACACATGAGCAACGAATTGTTGGGAAACTTTTCATGAAACTTGGAAAAACCGCTACTGAAACTTATAATTTTTTGAAAAAAAGTGTTTGACAATGAATGTTTATCAAGTGCACGTATTTTTGAATAGCTTAAGTATTTTCAAGATGGCCAAGAAGTTGAAGATCATTCACACCTTGATCCCTTTCATGTCAGAAATGTATGACAATGTCCAAAATATTGGTAATCTAATTTCGTCTGATGGTCGGTTAAGCATTCGTGCGTTTGTTGGGACTGTAGGAATCGACAAAGAATCAGTAAAGCAAATTTTTGCCCCAAGACAAAGCGCCGGCTCATTCCACATTGTCTGTCAAGGGGTTTCTCGCCAAGTACAGCTTCCAAGTGTTGGACCCTCCACCTCATTCGCCAGATCTTGCGCCATGCAATTGCTATCCGTTTCCTAATGGGAAATCTGCATTAAAAAGTACAAGATTTGAGTCCGTTGAAGCTAGAAAGAGAAAGCAGCACACAACCTGAAGGAAAAAGACTTCCAGCACTGTTTCGAACAATGGAAGATTCACATGGAGCGTTGTAGGGATAGAAGAGAGGTGTATGTTGAAGGTGATAATAAGTAAATTTATATGAAATTAAATGAAATGTTTTGCATCGTCAGTCTCGGCATTTAATAGCCACACCTTATATTTGGATTGCAGCAAAACTGAACACCCTCGAAGACATCTGAATCGAGTTTACTCAGTTAAATTCGAATAAAAGTAGTAAAAATTTTGGTATTATAAGCAAATCAAGCCAGAGTTGATATCAAACGGAAAATAATTACCTATAAGATTTAAGCTACAGAAGTTTTGTGGCACCTGAAGTTTTGTCTCAGTACAAGTAGGACAAGAGAAAGCAAGTTGAGGACACAAATCAAAATGCTTAGAACTTTCGAGTGGATCATAACCTGGTAGAATATTTTGTCTTCGAGATCGTTCTTTGAAAGATTTACGTCCATTACGTCGTGATTTTTTCAAAATTTTGGTTACGACATCTGCAGATTCTGGTGTAGTGCTTGAATATTTTATCTCAACATTTGTATTCCCTGATGTCACCAATGAAGAATGCGATACTCTATCTATATTTTGAGAAATCTCTGAAACAAAGGAATAAATACATGCCATATTTAAATGCTATTAAACAAATTTAAATCGATGTTTTTCAGCATAATTTTATTTTTCAGATTTTGAAGACGATTTTCTAACATTTTTTTACCTCTAAAAGAGAAAATATTTTATGTTGTTCATAAGTTATTTAGGGGGAAAAAAAGAAAACATTTCATACGTTCATATGTTATTTTTTAAAGAAATCTTCCTAAAGCTAACTCCAAAAATATTTCGGAAAATCAAGATTATTTCCATGTATTTTAAAAGAATTTAGTAATTACATACTTCAAAATTACTTTCACCTTCCCTTATTCTTACAAGCTCCATTGAACAGTTTTTTAAAATTAAATTACACATACAATGAATTAATTTTATGAAGAGAAAAGTATGAAAAGAAAAAAAATTGGCCTAAAATATTTGTTTCTTGAAATTATCGTATTATGAAGCAAGATGTAATTTAATATTAATATTGAGTACATATAATTCGATAAATAGCTGATTTTTAAATTAAAATTATAAAAAAAGTTTTATTTTAAAATTAAAAAATATATAATACAAAATCGCTATCTTCCTCCCTTCTTTTTCAATTTTTTGTGAATTTATCGTCACAAAATAATTTATTCATTTTTATACATAGAGAAAATTTGTTTCCCAAAATTGTCAAATTTATTAATCTACTTTCCCCCTCCGTTTTTGTCAAAAAAATGCCTTTTTTTATGATGCAACTATGTATTTTTGAGAAAATATTTTAGTAATTTCTCTTGGTAACTAATATGAATTATCAAATTAACCTAAAAAATTAGGGGGAAAGCTTTTTCTATTGTAAATTCGGTAACAAAAAGAAAACTAATTAAAAATTAAATTAATCAAAATAGGACTTTCAACTTCAATTTCCTACTATTCTGATATGAAATTAGGTAAAGTTATTTCAGATTCAGATATCGTTATATCTGTAAAAGTCATAAAATATAAATTTGTCTAGACAAAATTTTGCTTCAATCTTTTTGATAGCCAAAAAACATTTCCTTCTATTTACTTGAAAATATCTTTCGAATGTATTCACACTTTTCTTCTGAGTAAAAATTCTACAAATAATGTAGTAAGAAGTAATAATGGTAATAATAATGGTAGTAAAAAAGTTTTAAAAAAATGCATGCATAAATTGTTTTATGAAAAACAAACTTTTCAGAAATAATGATATATGAAAAATTAGATTTTGATCGGTGTTAAATACAATTTAATTTTTTATTTGAATTACCATCTATGGATTTAAATTCGAATTGTTGACCAAGCAATATATTTTTCTTCAGGGACCTCATGAAATGTTTTCTTTTTTGTTTTTGCTTTAGCACTAGCTAGAAAATATTGTAATAATTAAATAATTCTGAAATATAGAAATGTTTTGACGCTTGCAAAAAACATTACTTTATTTAAAAGAAAAGTACCAAGAAAGGAACTGATTGCTTTTCATGTGTGTCTTTTCAAATGTCTTTTGATTTTAAGAATATATCCGTCTAATAGGAACCAAACTAAAATCATTTTATGACATCAAAAAAAAAAGATCTAAAGCTAATATCATATTTTGAATTCAATAGAGAATAGTTAGTAGTATATCTTATTAAACTATTAAATTTTATTTAAATAGTTACTTTTTTTCCTTCAAAATAATTTACCTTGATTTTCGTTTTCTTCATTTTAACATAAAAGCTAAGGATCTATTTTGCACTGAGGCTGCCTTTGTTTGCTGTGACAAAGTAAGATCCAAATTCAGAATACTTTTTCCAAATTGAAATGTATTTCAATATTAAAATATTTGAACTTCATTATCATGCAGCGAACAACATATTTAACATTTATTTTGAAATATAATCGATTTTTTTCGATACAAGATATATTTTATACTTCATCTTTTATTATGAAAGTTATACGAAACGTATCTAAAGGTTTAATTGTAAAAAATGAGTATTTATGGTATGTTTCTGATGCTTACAGACACATTATGATATGCGCATGTATCTGTTATAATCACGCACGTTTGGTTTAATATTCAGAAGTTCTATTTCTGAAAATATGTTCCAAAGCCTTTGATAACAGGCAAAGACTATCTTAAGCGAAAAATTGTTTATTATTTTTTTAATATTTTTGGATTTTAATAATTCTATTTTTAAAACAAAACGTGCAGTAGCCATTTCATTTAACATTTGTAGAAGTTTTTAAATTCAATTATTTAACTATCAATAGTAAAACTCAATTCACAAGCTCAGCGAATCATCAATAACTTTCACGTTAATTCGTATAACTTTTAAACCTCAAGTACAAGAAAGAAAAATAACTTTTTGTAAAATAGTTTTGACACACTAAAATGATATTAAAATCGTATACAAGTACAATATTTTGCATACCTGCACTTGAAAAAGCAGTAGAGTTCGCTATTGCTTGACTTTCAACATTCTCGTGCGTTTGAGAAGCATTAATTTCTAATGAGCTAAAGAAAACGATAATTATTTATAAAAGAAAATAAATTGAAAATTCCATTTAAGAATAGAATACTAATTCAAGAGACAGCTGATGAATTATCGTCACTTTAAAGATTTCTTTTATCTTCAATTTTTCATACTAATTTCTCTATCCGATTGAGTCATATACGTATGGTTGAGCAGATATTACTGTTTTGGAGAAATTAGAAACACTTGAGCTCATTTCCCACGAAAGTGGTTATAGATTCTTCTTCTTCTTCTTTTTTTTTTTTTTTTTAAAAAAAAATCAAATTAAGAACATACAATCACATGTAGCTGATATATGCAATGTAATAATTTATATTTTGCTTTAATTTTAATTACATTTAAATAAATATGTTCAATTTAATAATTTATCGTTTCCTTTAATTGTAATATCGGAAAAGTTCACTATTGTCGATTTCCCAATATTTCATCATTTACTTTAATTCTTCTTTTTAACTGAATGATTTAATAATAATTACAAAAAAAAGTGTACCATAGGTGGCTAAATCTGTTCTTTGTAAAACCTTTCATAGAACTTTTAATGTTCTTTTTTCAATTTATTTTCATCTGTTTCAGCATTACTAAAAGACAATGATATATTCAGAATATCTAACTTTTATCAAGTTTTAAAATTATTAAGGAGATCGGTAATAACTATCATTCCATAATAATTGTAGATAACTATTAATCCATAATAACTGATCAATTCAATTTTTTTATATAAAACTTGAAGCTCGTGTAAATTATTTGATACATTCGGGCTGTCGATAAAAATATCTAATACACGGCTTCGTAGAGGTAGTCTTTTTGAAACTATTGTTGAAATAAAATCATTCCTAAAACCTTAGGTCTAGTCCTGGGTAATTGAAGCCAAAGACGGCTTTAATTTCTTTACTTTTAAGCAGCCTGTTTCAACCATTATTACGATATTGTGTAATGTTTATGCATTAAACTTAGTTATTTTTATTAAAATTTCTAAGTGACTGAAAGATAACTAAAGAGCAAATAGACTTTAAGTATTCTAGCCGCTATTAGGACTCAAATTAAAATTGGGGCAAATTAAATTAATTTCCAATTAATTTGGAAAAATTATGTATAATGACAAATGATGTTAATAATATACTGAACTAAGAATGTGACATTAACACAATCATTAATTGTTTCCTGCATATTGCGTAATTATAACAAAACATTAAGTACAATATTTATATAAACATTAGAAATCCAATAAAACTTACACAGTTATGTAGACAATGCACAAATAAAAGATAAAACTGACTGTTTGTTTCCGTCCCATGTTATGAAAGAGGGATATTTCACAAGACGAAGACTTAAATTAAAAATGTCTAAGAATACAAAAATACTCCATTATCCTCTTGAAAATTCCGAATAAGTTTTAACGGAAGAATGTAGTAAGAGAAATCTCTTTATCATAATTTTCATCTTTATTTTGCTGACGATGGATTACTGATTTCGATGTTTTGGTGATTTGCACTATCTTGTACTTGTAATTTAACAATCAGCGAAATTCTATAGTATGTTGACTTTAAAGTGTGATCAAAAGAAAATGAAAATTAAAAACATGACTCATGAGTATATAAGGATAAGATTAATTTTGTCAGACAGAAATGGCAAAAAATTTTTTTGCTCTGAATTGTGAACAAGTCTGTATTTTGTCGATCGATATGTTTAGAATTGGTGATTGGGAACTAGAAAAGAAGAGTAAATGTACTCACGCAAAATTTTAAAATTTCGCAACAAGATTATAAGTTTTTGACGCTTCATGAAAAGAAGTTGAGAGTTTATATCAACCTTACTGTTATTTAGTTTTAATAATTGTATGTAATTATGATTTTTTGAAATTTTGATTAATACTATACAAAATAACTTTCATCAAGGGAACAATATTACCCTAGTATCACGATTTAATATAACTATTTTAAGGAGAAAAAAAGATTTGAGATAATTACATAAAAATATTCTTGTTTAAAATAAGCACAAAAAAATTATTTGCCAAAATCCATTCAGTGAGATAACTCAATACATTAGAAAAAATACGCAAGAAAAATAAAATAAAAGTTTTTAGGTAAAGGCGATATAAATTTTGTAAACGATCCTATAAATAACTAACGTTTCTCTTCATTTTTGAGTTACCTCTTCCATTTAATTCAATCGTGGGGATATTGTAACAATTTATAAAAATTAATGAACAGAAATTGTTCCATGCAAGAACAGATTTTGCCACCAAAGGTACTAACAGTTTTTGAGTATTTATTTATTTATTTATTCAATTAAAGATTAGAATTTAAGTAATCGATAAATATTGAAGTGGACGATGATATTATTTTTCGATATTAAAATTGCGGTTAAGTCACCAATGTGGTTTGGACACCCAACAGATTCCCAATCAGAAGATAATTAAACTTTATACAAAATACCTAGACACATTCCCAACAATAACGATGGGTTATTAAAAATATTTTAAAAGTTTTAACACAAGGAAAACATTAGCTGTCTACTTGATTAGTTAACACAAGAGGAAGAAAGACGGAAATGGGGGAGAGAACCCAATAACTTCCTCGGCGGCTCTTCTATCTTAGCTTGTCTTCCAGTGACCTTAAATAGCGGTTGAAGAAAGACTTCAGTTCACTTCAGCTGCTTTGCTTTGCCAAAATGACAGGCTCGTTCTCACAATCGTAGAGTGAGCTTGAATAGTGAGCTATTCCAAGTCTCCACAAAATTAAAATAAATGTCAGAAAATGAATTTATTTTTGCATATGTTTTATTTTAATCCAATAAAAAAATTTTAAAAAAATTATTCCCATATTTTTGAAAATTAAATTCAGTACTGGTAAAAGTAGACATAAAACATTAAACATAGAAAGCAGACATAAACATTAAAATTCATGATAAAATTTTAAAAAGTGGTATGGTAACCATTTTGTAGTTGGTAGTTAAGAAATACTCTTATAGATTACTTGTGCTAAATAACTTTAATAAGTTATTCAAAGGAATATAATTATTAGAGATAGTTTAGTTTTTTTTATTAACGTCGCACTAGAAGCAACACGAGGGCTATTGGTGACGGACCTCGTAATTTTGAACCACGGTCTAGTGACGAGGACGACACCTGAGCTGGCACCCCCTCTCCTAACATCCACACTAACGGGAGGACTTTGGGCCCCAATAGATTTAACGTGCATCAGCCCCGGCTACACGGCGGATCTTTGGTGGCCAAGGATCGAACCTGCGACTGAACGAAAACTGCCGGCCACGAATCCGATACCATGACCACTAGGCTACCGCGGCCATAATTATTAGAGAAAAGAAATATATAAATAAAATTAGTTTCTCCTTAAGAGAGAGTCATATGTGCACTCACTCTGTTTTAAAACAATATCAAGTGTCTTTATTTCCTCTTGGCGTAGTTTTCCATACATTTTTCCACTTTAGCTACCCTTCCTGACAACACATGCTAGTTACACTTCTGGCTCGAGTTTCCACCGTTTGCTGTGGTGCCTTACGAAACGGTTAACAGTGACGCATGAGTCCAACTATCGTGCCGCCATATATGATATTGTATGCTGTGGATATTTCCGTTCAGTATTTTTTTAATAATTAAAAAATGAAAGGAATACTAATTAAGTAGAATGATAGCAGGATTTATACACTTATAATCTCTTGTGTTAGGTGACTAAAACTGAGTAATAATTTAATTTTTTTTAAAAAAAGGCCTTCCTTGTCCTCACTGGAGAAGTTGGAGGGTTTGACATAATAATGTTTAGTTACTGAAATTCATTAATCAAAGCAATTAAGTAGATATAACGTGTTTAGTACGAAGCAACCATTTAATCGACAACTCTTTCCGATTAAATTAGAAAATAAAAAGGAAAATTATAATGCGTTTGTGCACTTGAAAATATACAAACATTCTCTGTGATGTCGAAAATTACTTGTTTTCGATGAAAACCAAAAAAAAAAAAAAAAAAAAAAAAAAAAACCATTCTTTAGAAAAGAGATAAGAAAAAAAAAAATTATATATGAAGAAATATTCGTCCAAAGAGAATATGATATTTAAACAACATACTCAACCAAATCAATAGCCTGGAAGGTAATTTAAAAACTAAGTAAGTTCAATCCCTTGCAATGGAAAAATCTAGAGTAACCAAAAATATTCATGTCTAAACTATAGAATCAGTATTTCGAATTTTGAAATGCACTCTATAACAAAAAAAAAAAAAAAAAACCAACACACCAAGGACTCGTCCAATTGGAATGAAATTGCGCATGCAAACACATTGGAACCAAAGATGCAAACGATTAAACTTTGATGTCCAATGAGTGAATAGTGATAGCTCTAGCACATTGGAACTGCGCATTCAGCAGGTGTATATGAGGAGCGATTCTCAATCGGTTGTCGAAATTTCGATTATATTTTGAGTTTTGATATCTTACTTCGGCTGTAACATTGCCTGGCTGAAGGATTTGTGCATTTTATTAGAAGATGTCAGAGTTTGAAAGATGTTGGTTGGACGAATCGAACAATCCCTCGACATCTGGGTCGAAGCGATTTGGCGATTAGATGATGCTGGCAAGAGTGGATTAATATTGGCAGATATCAGGGTCAAAACGGTAGCAGTCGACTGAGAACCACAACAGAATTGGAAGACAGAGCGATTGTCAGAGCACCGGATTTGTCGTTATCAACTATCCACCGTGTGGCCTTTACACTGTATCCAACATGACCCTCGATAGACGACTGAGAGAGCGGAATTTATGCTCGCTACGACCGTTAAGGCACTTACCTCTAACGCCTATACACCGTCAATTCCAATTACAGTGGCGTCGAACTCGATCAATTTGGAACTGCGCTGACTGGGGATGTATAGTCTTTAGTGACGAGTAATGTTTCCAACTTCGTCCTAATGACAACCGCAGACGTGTCTGGAGACATCCAGAGTAGCGTGGAAATCCTGCCCTTACTATCGCATACCACAAAGGCCCACAACAGGGCTTTAAGTTATGGGGTACCATCGCTTTTGATAGCCGGACCGCTTTGGTAGTCATTTCTGACACACTAACAGCACAGCGGCTCGTAGACGACATTCTACGACCGGTTGTGTTACTGTTACTTTTGTGACACCCAGGATGTACTTTTAGCAAGATAAAGCCAGGGCGCACAATGCACGTGTTGTTAAAAATTATCTGGAGGCTTTCCCTACACTTCATTGGCCAGTTATACCGCCTGATCTCTCTCCCATAAAGCATATTTGGGACGTTATAGGAAGACAATTGCAACCATACCGGACTGTTGATGATTTAACCCAACAGCTGGAAACAACTTGGTTCGAAATTCTGCAAGGCACCCTTTGAGAACTTTATCAATCTATACCACGCTGGGTGACAGCTTGCATCCAGGCCAGAGGTGGATCCATGCCTCATTGATTTTTATAACGACAAAACTCTGAAGTAAATCATTCAATTGTTCTGAAATTTTGATCATTTCTATTTCTATGTATGTTCTGCCCATACAACAATTTTTATTGTAATCGAACAATTCCTTCTTGGTGCGTCGTTTCTTTTTGTTGTTGTAGGGTGTATTAGCCGAAGATTAGATAAAAACGTAGACTTTCAAACCACAAAATGAGGTATCTTTATTACACTTGCAAAATATTTTTAAAAATTATAGCAAAACACTTTTACTGAAACAACACCTTCAAAGTACTACTGGACCAGAATTTTGACTCAAAATGTTTGAAATCGACTCCATCATATTAGATCTTAAGTTCGCACATAATTTGTATTTAATAACCAGGCACGTGCTACCCTTATAAAGTGGATTCAAGAGCATCTAATTTGTGAAAGAGGTGAACGAGCAAACTTCTCTTTAAAGTACAACCTGACAAATATATATATATATATATATAT
>BMAW01049477.1:68097-89062 GCA_019974015.1 Nephila pilipes
ATATGGGGGTACATGTGTGTATATGTAATGTTTTCACTCTTAAATATAATTCAATTTCCTAATTTTTCCTATTCTTTAACTATCACATTAAAGAATTCGTTCTTATTTCTTGGTACCATTTGAATTTAGCTTTTGTGTTACACAGTTATGCGCTATTAAAATTTGCACAATCCACTGAATCCTACCTTACGAAGTAGCACTTATATATATATATAAAATCTCTAGAAATATCTTCATTCAATAACACGTGATATGAAGAAATTCTTGCATATAAATTCCAAGTAAGGAAAAATCTCTTCTATTTTACTTTGGCTACGAAGGCTGAAACTACGCTTCTGATCTCCTAGAATGATGCAATGTACTTAATTCACGGAATCTAATGGATGTAGCTTGAGCTGCGTTTCTCTTCATTATGTTATTGCCTTTTTCTCATTCAACATGAAATAAACAGACTTTACTCGGATAATTGGTATATATATATATATATATATATATATATATATATATATATATATATATATATATATGAGTGTGTGTAAGAGTATTAAAACAAAATTAAAAAAATAATAAATGAAAAAATGGAATCTAGCAAGTCATAAAGTAATATAGGACTGAGGCTCAATTAGCGGAGTTAAACTAGTTTCTTGGTATCAATCTTCCCCTTGGCGACTTGGTAGGCTGAATTAGAAAAATCCAATAGTGTAAAAATACAAGAATAAATTGTATCACTTAAAATATTAGCAAGGAATCAATAATACAAAAGTTACTTACCAAAAATTCAAAGAAATGAATATTTAAAAGGTAAGTTGATAAGTAAATTATTCTTCTTCTTCTTCAAAAAAAAAAAAAAAAACCGAGGTGCGTCAAAATGGATATCAAACACTCGAAATGCAAAAAAATAAAACAAAACAAAAAAAAAACCTAGATGTCATCATTCTATAAATTCAAAAAAGATGCAAACTGGTTGGTAATTAGTTGGTTGTTAAAAGAGTAAAAAGATGCAAGCCGTTGGCTGGTTGTTAGTTATTTGGTAAAAGGGTAAAATGGTATAAAGATTATGTGGAAAGTGCAAACTGTGAAAAAGTAATTGAATTCTTAACAGAGCTAGACTACTAACAGGCCGATTTTGTGGACCTAGTGTTGTGTGGTGGATTTGAAAATGAATACCAATTCATCAAGATGTTTAGAGTATTTGTGATGTATATACGTGTTTAAGAAATGTATGGAATAATCCTCTATAAGAAATTATTGAAGAGTTTTTTAATATTGCTAAACTTGTCTATTTTATGTGTGATTAAATTGTTATTACGAAGTAAAAAGTTTAATAAAATATTCCTATAATTTGACGTAGTAAATAGCTGTTTCAAAAAGAAATTTTAATTTCTTCAAATTTGAACAAATTACTATAATTAAAAATAGCTTTGAAATTGCTCTTTTATCATATATATTATTAAGCGGTCTATTGTCAACATTTTCAAATCGAGATCGAGAAATTCTATTAGAACTAAAATTACTTTATAATAATTTGAGGTAATCAGGATGAAATGAAACAAATGGTTTAAATTCGGTAGTTTTACAAAAAATAATTAAGTCATCAATAAAACGATAAAGAAAGTAAGAATCGTTATCAATATATGGTAGTTCATAAAAATACATTGATACAAAGTAAAGACTGGCTAAACAATTATTAGCAGGACCTTCCTGAAGCAGATACTTAATTTGCTTATAAAGATCTTGATCAAAAACTATGAAATTCTCTTGCAGTATAAGTTTAATAAGAATATTGAATTTTCTCGTTTTATTGTTTGATGAAAATGATATTTATTGAATAAAAGTTAAAGAAGACTAATTAAGTCTTCGATATCTATTGAATTAAAAAGGTCTTCAAAATCTTAATCATGTAAAGAATACCTTTCATGATTTTGACAATTTCAAAGCTATTTTTAATTATAGTAGTTTGTTCAAGATTATTAATAGCTTTCTGTTGAATCGATTGCAAAATAGTGCGAGATTTTGTGATATAGTATTATAGCCATTTGCAATGCTTCGAGATTTAACTGGATTTTTGTGAAATTTTGGCGTAAAAATTATATAAACTTTAATATTCTTAAAATGAAAACACAATGTCTTATTAAATGCTAAAAGACGATAGTTAATATCTCTATTACTATATTTGGACATTTGGAAAGCATTGTTATTTAATGTGCTCACTCGACAAATTATAAAAGTACAATTTACATATAATTGTTTAATTTGGAGAGACTTTATCTTCATAAAGACAACAAAATTCACCTGAAAATCATCTATAGCGAGTCTTAGATCTGTAAAGTTAACCTCCTTTTCTACTTAAAAATTCAAATGATAAATCTCTCTCAAGACACAGGATATAAATTCGTCAAATGTCTCAATACAGAGTTCATTTTAATTGTAATTTTAATAACGAAATTGTCAGGGTTTCTGATAATTTGTTTCCTTATGACTAGACTACTACTAGTAATAATGAGATTAAATCCAGTGTCCTTCAGCATAAACTCTCTCAATAAATTTTTTCCAAAAATGTCCACTTACACTGCGACCACATGTTGAAGTATTAATCAACATATTGCTCATAGTCAATACAATCTTATAAAGTTTGTTGTTCTAAAAAAATTTATGATTAAAAACAAGTCTCCTAAGTTTTTTATTGTACTTACAGGTTCTTTTAATTTTAATGTTTTAAATCGCAAATAGAGACATGTGTTTCTCAAACATATCAGAAAAATTAATTTTACTGAAAGATATATTCAAAAAGAGGAATGTGCAAAATTCTGCAATATATATTTTTCATCGGTATTCAAAACAATATTCATTTTATGGCAAAGTTAGTTACAAATATCTTCACTGATATGAAAACGCAGCGTATCTGGAATATCACCGTTATTCAAAACGTTTACAATAGCCATAACTTCTCTATTAATAAGTCCAAACATAAGAGGTTTAATATGTCCTAGCGTGTTTAATATGTGATAGTTCTTTTCAGATTCATATCCTAATTGATACTCTTTTTTATTCTTAATTGTTAGAAAGTCTTTCACTTTTTATATTCTCACGTTTGCCTCTAGAAATTTTACTTAATTTATAAGGATTATTAATCTCATAGCATCCTTCTTGGTAATAAAATTCATGGTTATTTTGCTTGATTGTATGCAAGACATTTTTGTTGTTCCATATTACACTCAAACCATTAGAGTAAACAGTCACATAAAAAACAATATAAAAATCTTGGAATCATATATATATGTACTCATGGACAAAAAAAATTAGCGCACCAAGAAGGAGTCGTCAAAATGAAACGAAATTTGACATACTTAATGACTACTTTGAAATAAATTAATGATTAGAAAATCAAAGAAAAAGGATCATTTATTTCAGAGAAAAAGGCAAAAGAACGGAGAATTTCATATCCTGTTGAACCCCTTGTAGCGCGGATGCACGATGCGATACGATCGGGCGCATACAAGTTCTGTATGATGCCTTGAGACATTTCGTTCCCTATTTGCTGTAACCTAGTCTCTAGTTCGTTCAAACTCGTGGGATGCCCAACTCGCCGTCCCAAATGAACTCAGATATGCTCGATTGGAGACAAATATGGGAATCGGGCAGGCCAAGGAAGGTTAGTAACAGTGCGGAGACAGTCTTGTGACACCCTTGCCGTATGAGGCCGAGCATTGTCTTGTTGAAAAATGGCTCCTAGGAGCCATTGCATGAGTGGCAACACATGTGGTTGCAGGATGTCATGGACATACCGCTGGGCTGTCATGGTGCCACGGATCAATACTAGGGGTGGCCGTGTATTGTAGGCAATGGCACCCCATACCATCACACCAGCTGTGGGAGCGGTGTGTCACTGTAAATCAAAGGCAGGATTGAGGCGTTCACTAGGGTCTCCACACACGAACACGATTGTCATCACTGCTGAGATTGAATCTGGATTCGTCGCTAAAGACGACCTGGTTCCATTCCGCTGCAGTCCAGTTTCCTCGTGCGCGGCACCACTCCAAACGGAGGCGTCGATGAGTGGGCGTCAAGGGCAACACACGTAATGGGCGCCGCGATCCCAAATGTCCTTCAGCCAGGCGCCTTCGTATGGTTCGAGAAGACACAGGGGGCCCTAGTGAAGGTGCTACCTGTGCCTGGATGGCGGCCGATGAAGCAGTTTTCTGTACGCGTGCATTTCTTCCGATGTGGTGGTCTTCTCTACGACTGGTCTGTCGAGGGTATCCTGAGCCTGTTCTTCGTGTAAATGACATCTCTCTCTCTCGGATCCACTGGTCCCAACACCTCCTCACAACACAATCAGAGCGGTCTAATTGACGAGCTATTCGTCTAGCTGACCACCCAGCTTCCATCATGCCGATGATTCTCCCCCTCTCAAATTGCGACAGCTGCTCATATTGTCTTCGAAAACCGCGTAATAGCATGTCTACCTCAGCTCTTCCTTTGCAAACGATTCAGCACTCTCAAACAAGCTTTGGTTACCTGTTTTATACTCTACGGAGAACGACGTTAAACGCCCTTTACCGGCTGTACATAATGCGGAATCACGCTGCATTTCTAATCATTTGCATTCCTCCCCGACATGTACCTTCATGCCAAGTTTCGTTACAATCCCGCAATTGTTTCTTGGTGCGCTAATTTTTTGGTCCATGAGTGTATATGTGTGTGAGTTTGCATCCATGTGAAAATTAAAATGTTTAAGGCTACACGGTACCCTTTTTCAAAAAAATTTTTTGGAGACAGTAATATTAAAAGTAACTAATGTATTGTTTTCATACTATATTATTAAACTGATTCTGAAAATAAAAAGTCAATTTAACTAGCCCTTATTTTAAAATTTAAAAAAATTTAAAAATTTTGAAGTTTTTTTAAACCCTTATAAAATACACAATTTTTGAAATTTTTTAATTATTTTGAGTGATTTATATTTCATATATTATTGCAAACAAAAGTTAGTATGGATTTGAAAATCTGTTCCCTTGTTGATTTTTAATAATTATTTTTCTAGCTAAACCTGGAAAAAACACGAAAATTTTTAAAATATTAACTTTAACATTTTTTAAAAAAATAACTAGGGATCCCAGACCTAAATCCATACTAACTTTTATAGAACACATATATCTCAGTATTTATAAAAAATTTCAAGACTCTATCTTGAACAGAAAAAAAGCCTTAGGGATTAGAAAACACTTACATCTTCAAAAATAAAAGTCTGAGAAAAATGCATTTAAAGTTTTTAAAGGCATAAAACAAAAACTAATAATACTTGCAAAGATCTAAATTTTTAATATATTATTTAACTACTTATATAATATATGAAAACACTACTTTAATTAAATATTATGGAAAATATTTTTATTTATTCAAAATATGTTTTTGCAAAATATCGATATAGCATTTGTTACGATGACAGATTATTCAGCTTAAAACTAACATAATAATTTCACAAAAGTTTTAAAACCCAATACACTTATAAAAAATAATAATGATATAAATAAAAGTTTAAAAAAAGTTAAGAACTACCAGGTTTGTACATAGCACCTAATTTGTTCTGAATTTTAAGTCGACGCAATTTAACAAGTTTTATGTTTTTCTGCGCGACTTTAAAATTTGCAAATTTTCTTTTCTTTCTGAAATAGGTTCTCCTACAATTAGTAAAGTACACTAAATGTTCTGATGACAAACTTGTTACAAATTCAATTAGCATCCTGAAATGTTTTTAGAGCTTTTAATGTTCCATCATTAAATTCAGGTATTGCACTCGACATGGCAATCAACACACGACTCCTAGAAGCTGTATTTTCTTTGAAATATTTGTTCCATATCATCAAATGTAATGCTGCATTAGAATTGTGTGTCAAACCTCTGACGCATGTGCTTAATAATTCAGTTGATGCTAATCGCTGATAAATAGGCAAGATTTTGGGCAAATATTCTTCGTTGATTGGTATTTTTACTCAATCTTTGTGAATACCTGATTTTTTTCCACGTGCTAATGATGACTGGTAAAAACACCAAGAGTCAAAGAGCAAGATTGTGTCCCGGAAACTAATACTCTCAGATCTTTCCCATAATTTCACAGCTGCATTTACTTCCATTGCACCATATGATCCAACATATGTTGTACTTCAAACATCTTGATGTCTTCTTTCCAAATACGAAATTCAGCACTGTCTTCTCCAAGCTCTCATTTAGTCTGTTCACATTCTCCACGCCGCTTTGACATTACTTCGTAGTCTATCACAAAGCCAGTCAGCAAGTCGATAACATATCCTATTCCGATATTTGACGTTGACGTATGTTCTCTTGCCAACCAGTTTCCATCATATGACATTCCAATACCGAGTAAATCTTTATCATTCCTTGAGCCCTACGTCTCAATGACATCTTTACGAATATCAAGCAACGGCTGATTTGACCCAACAAGATGTCCAATCAGAACTTTTGGCTTAAAATGTCTTTTAAAAGTTTTACTAAACGTTATATTTCAATTCATATGCATGCAGAATTTTTCCAACGATGAGTAGCCAAGTCACAAACTTAACGTACCTTGCACTAATCTCATATTTACATCAAATGGAACATTAAAAAATTGATGTTTGCTAACATTTGATATTTGATGTAATATAACATCAACTAATTGTTATGAACATGTTTCACTTTAGGTTTGGTCACAATTAACACATACAACATTCATTTTATATGCAAATCTATTTCTTTGACCATAGCAAAGTTTTAAAGATACACTATGGCAAATATTGTTTAAATTATCTGTAAACAAACATTCAGTATCCACTATAATGTAATTTGAAAGATACTTTTATATGTAAGACAAGTATTAAAGACATTTGTATTCTGAAGTTTTGTAGTTATATCCACTAAAGCAGGTTTTTAGCATTGTCATTATCAGCAGTACTCCATCTCTTAGAAATGTTGATTCTCTTCTCAAGCTGCGAAAGTTTTGTCCGTGGCATTTTCTCAACAGAAAAAACTTCCCTTAAACAATTTAAAATAGCTTTTAAGTTATATAAATTATATGCAGAATAAATATTGGTCTTGAGAAATACCTTTTCTTATCAATTTTGGCTAAGTAACTATAAGCACATCAAAAACTCAAAATATAAACAAACATAAATGATTTTAGTAGTGAAAGTTGAAGTTAATATCTACTTCTCTGCAAGTATCGATATTATTTAAAAAATATCAGTAATTAATTAAATTTAAGAATGGAAAAATGCTTTAAAATGAAACCGAAACTAACCACGCCCCTCTCAGCTGTCAAAAATAGTGACTGACAATGCTCAGAAAACTTCAAATATCTTAAAAACTAATTGGTTAATAGATCTAAAATTTGGGGCCAAGATTCCCAAATGTATGGGCTACAGGAAAATGCAAAAAAAAAAATTTCGATTAATTTGTCATTTTTAGGGTACTGTGTAGCCCTAATTCCTATACGATCTGTATTTTTACGCAATTACAGTGTTTAGTATCAGACCTATGCTGATTAATTCTAATTTTGATAGTACCAGAAGTCTGCCCCACATACCCAAACCAGCACATACCACAAGTCAGTATATATATACAATTAAAACATTTTCAAAATAGAAGATTGGAATCCTGATCATACTGCTTTACAGCTATCATAACACAAGTCTTGCACCTCATTAGAACATGTTCTAAACTTAAAATTCAAATGATCAGAATCCCAAGAATGGTAGTAATTAGGTATATCATCTGAAATTAAATCAGTTCGGTGAAAATCCTAATTATTTGAATGAAATGATCTCCTACCTGATGTGTAAGCAGAACTCTTGTCAAATTCTGAGTTCCAAAAAATGCGGGTTTTATATAAACTAAAGTAGATCCAAGAGGATATTCAGAAGGAGTTTTACAAAAACAAGAAAGAGTATTTTGTATTTTTTGAAAAACTTACAGTTTTTTTTTTATATGCTGAATCTAACCGTTTGTGATATCACAGCAATTCATTTCTTTCATTTTCAAAATATATATATATATATATATATATATTAGCTGTATGAAGTACCCATTCTTCATACTGGTGAATCTTAAAAAATAAAATAGGTGAATTATAGCCCACATCCAACTCGATGCATGGCAACATATCCAAAAATTTATCAAATTTCATTTCATTTTGTTGTCCATGATTGTTTGTTTATTACCGTCGCATTTCGAAGCAACACTATGTCTATTGGTGAAGAATCTCACAATTGAATCTTGGTCAAGTGAGGATGATGGCAACTGAGCTGGCACTCATTTTCAAACTTCCACACCACGCCAATCAGAAGACGTGGATCCTCAACAGATTTGACATGCATCAGCCATGCTACTCGATGAGTATTTTGAAATATCAGTACTCGACCCCCCCCCATCCCCCAAATCGACAAAAAATACTCTAGCCTCAAGTTTGCGACCATGACTATTCGGAGTTCTTATGCAAAGTCAATAATAATCGATAAGTTGTCCTAAAATAGTAATTAAATAATATATGCGGAAATGTAAAATAAATATTTAACACTCCACGAAAAATAAATATTTATTAGTAAGCAATCTTAAAAGCATCTTGATGAACAACATTAAATGTGTCTCCATTCAGAACAAAGAGGTATAAATTTTCAACACAACCATACTAGGAACACAGCTTTTAAAAGATCTTCTTCGTTATCCTTGTCTCTGATACTTCTATGAATCCGTATGTTTTTTCTTGGAGTAGTTTTTTCTCAGCTATAGTTTCACGTGAAATAAATTGCGGAGTTTAACGAAAGAAAAATAGAATATTCAAACCATGTTGCAGAAACGAAAATTTACATTTCGAAAGAATATTTTTTGTGATGATTAATTGAGAACACAATTGTATTTTTACTACAAAAAGCAATTAATGAATGAATATATCTATATAAAAAAAAAAACTCTCCGATAAGTATAAATTATAGGAAACAATATATAAACAATGACATAATGTGAATTAAAATGCGCAACGGACCAAAGATATAACATGGCTTCATACGATTTAATATACGACATAATAATGCGCAGTGACGACAAAATTTTGTTCATCGGTCTCTTCAACATTTAATTTTAAAAATTCTAAGCCGTTGTCGAAAAATTGTTTTCGTAGTAACCCATAGTTTCAACGTACTTAATAACTTGTTTCAGAGCCATTCTATTTTGTGCAATGTCGTCCTCACACACATGCTCCTTTTATTAATATAGATTTCGTCTGGAACAAGAACTAACGTGACTCCGTTATTTTTAAGCGATTTCAAAAAAATTAAATTGTGTTAAAAACTATTAAAATGCAAATCTTTGGAAGCAGGAATAAAAGAGGGCGGAGGAATCTTTGCTTCTGCTGAAAAGTGGTAGTAATAAAAAGATAAAAGGTAGGGATTAGGTCAAAAAATATCACCAAACATACACCTGAATTGTTGCTCAGGCGGAAATAAGCTTAGGTTCTTTCCACACATCAGCGGAACATCCTTTAAAAATTTGGAGTGTTACAAAGATCAACGGTAACAGGTTAATTAAAAAGTCCCCGGCCTACCATAGTAAAACACATTTTTTTGGCAAAATTAGTTTTTTTTTATCTAACATAATTCCCTTCAAGGGTGATACACTGATTATAGCGACCCTCCAACTTTTCGATACCATTCTTGTAGTACGATTTGTCCTTTGCTTCAAAATAGGCCTCAGTTTCGGCGATCACCTCTTCATTCGACGAAAATTTCTTCCCAGCGAGCATTCTTTTGAGATCTGAGAACAGGAAATAGTCGCTGGGAGCCGGAGAATACGGTGGATGAGGAAGCAATTCGAAGCTAAATTCATGGATTTTTGCCATCGTTTTCACTGACTTGTAACACGGTGCATTGTCTTGGTGCAGCAGCACTTTCTTCAAATGCGGCCGTTTTTCGGCGATTTCGTCCTTCAAACGGTCCAATAACGCTATGTAATAGTCGCTGTTGATGGTCCTTCTTTTATCAAGGTAGCCATTGAAAATTATTCCATGCGCATCCCAAAATACAGACGCCATAACTTTGCCAGACGACTGTTGCGTTTTCCCACGCTTTGGAGCGGGTTCATCGTGTGCAGTCCACTCGGATGACTGTCGATTGGACTTCGGAGTGAAATGATGTTTCATCCATTGTCACATATTGACGCAAAAACTCGGGTTTATTACGCTTGATCCTCTTCAAACACTGCTCCCAATCATTAACTCGTTGTTGTTTTTGGTCAAAAGTGAGCTCGCGCGACACCCACTTTGCACAGAGCTTTCTCATACCCAAATATTCGTGAATGATATGATGTACACGTTCAGTTGATATCTTTAGAGTGTCTTCTATTTCATTCAATTTCAATTTACGGTCATTCAAAATCATTTTGTGGATTTTTTTAATGTTTTCGTCGGTAACAACCTCTTTTGGGCGTCCACCGTCTTCGGTGCTCATTTCACCACGTTTAAATTTAGCATACCAATCCTTGAGGGTTGATTTTCCTGGGGCAGTGTCCGGAAACTCGGCATCAAGCTATGTTTTTGCTTCAACTGTATTTTTTCAGTTCAAAAAGCAATATTTTATCAACACGCGAAATTCCTTTTTATCCATTTTTTTCACAATAACAAAAGTTGCTTCACTCAAAATGCTATAATTCCCAAACTAATGATCCGACAGCTGTCAAATTTATACACGCATCTTTTGAGGGTTAGGGCTAAATAAAAAACATATGGATTTAATTCTAGTAGCGCCATCTATGTGTCAGGCTGGGAACTTTTCAATTGACCTGTTATATATTTGTATAGAGAACAGAACATGGAACTCTAGGCACATTTGGACTGACGTAATGAAAAATTCATTTACTTCTACCTCCTAAGGAGTAGTGGTTAACATTTCGAAGCATCAATTTCATTTTTAAAAATCCTTTATCAACAAATGTTTATGTGGCAACACACATTCACATCAATCCAAAATCGTGTTACAGACCAACGCTGTGGCCAATCATAGCCGAAGAGACTGACTGTGGGCAAGAATCAAAACGTCATCATCCGCTGTTTGCAGGAAGTCGTGACCTTAATGAAATACAAATTTTTAAAAAATACAAATAAATAAAAATAAAATAAAAACTAAAGAAAAAGGAATAACAAGGAGTATAAAAACTATAACGTCATACTCCATTGCCAAAGGTGACCAGCTACACTACCTTTAGAAGCCACATTTCAGATAGGAATATTTGAAATAGTTATTTTTTCGTGTTGGCAGTTGAAAATTTTAACCCCCCTCCCTGGTTACACTTCATTTCCTCCAAAAAGAGGAACCATTTTTTGAATTCCACCCACCTCAAGATAGTTTTTCGATCAATTGATTATTGCCTTGAAACGGTTATAGTAATTGTTAGTGTAGGGCTCACAGCGATCCTTTCATCTCTTCCCTAAACAGTGGTATTATTTCCTTAATGTTTCCCCTTATAAAGCCTTTTCGACCAATAAATATAAACTGTAGAATGAGACTCTTTTTTCTTCCCAAGATTTCCCCATAATTGATTTTCGTCTTATCTAGACTGATATCAAGATTAAAAATAAGCATTGCTCTGCCTTAGCTGATCTGCATTTAACTGAGTTCGGTGCGAGGTTCTCTTACAACCAGAAATTCTACAGCTAACATGAGCAACATTCGTACAGCAACCACAAGTCAATCCAAATTTTACTTTACAAAATTATTTGATAGAAACAGTACAATATTTTCAAAATTTTTTTTGACAACTTTATTAATTCTCTTTTGTAACAACATTTGTGTGTGAGAAATAAAATGATGACTTTTGGGCATTGATTAGTGTACGCTAACTAATAACTTCGTAGTAAAATAAAGAAATGAATACTTATTTTTGGACATAGAGTAGTTGTAGTTTGTCAATTTTATACATATACGAGAGATGTTCTGAAAGTAAGTTTCGTCATTTTCTTTCATAAGAAAATTTACTGCATGAAAAATAAACCACGTCCAACAGTGTACTTTACATCTCGCACTATTTTTTGATACAGTCGAGAGACATTTGTCGTAGCGTGCAATCATTTTGAAGAAACCACTGTAAAACTCGGTACTCTGCGATGCAAGGAATTGTCGTACAGCCTGCTCTCCCCGCAGTATTGTTTTGGATGGACCTGAGCATGTGACCAATACAGTTTTGGATGGACATGAGCAGTGTGGATTCCACGTCTGACATAGTTATGTGCCTATCCATTGACACCATATCCTATTCTGTAGAAATGTTGTTTTCATTCGTGGTTGTGGAGGGCCGACCATTTCCTTCAAATTCTACCTTCCTTCATTGAACATGAAAAACCAACTTCCATCCATTTGACGAGGCATGACCTGTTAACTATACACGATCTGTTGGCGTTCATGGAGGACTCGTCCTACGTGATTATTCATAACGGATAACAGCACGCACTTCTATTGCCGATTACAATGTCAGTCAGGTCCCGGACAGGCTGGTTTGCTGCTTTCCACTTTTCTTCGTCGCTCTGCACATGTCATATTCCTCCTTCTCTGAATTTACAACTTTGATGGTTTGCTTGAGTGTCTATTATTTTCCAACGAGGTAAAGATTACTGAACTTCAGCTCTTGATTTCCTTTGTCGCGCAAGAGATGTTAAATAAATTTGTTTCAAGTACAATTTCTGTTATGATAAAGTACTGAAAGAGCACATGGGCTTTCGAAATAATTATTTGTGTGGAGTTATTTTTATCAAAGGGGCTAATCTACACCTTCCAGTTATCCTTTGTGAAACTTCTGGTCTTGGGAAGGTCAAATATGTTGTCATATCCGGCGAGCTAAGCTCATCTGTAATGGGCTACAAGAACAAAAAGACGAACTCTCATGAAAAAAAGGGAAAAAAGTGTTCAACATAACTACTTACTTTGGATAATCTTTTTCAGATGAAAAACAATAAGAACTACTGAATTTAGCTTTAATTACTAATGAGGGGCTGTTCAAAAAGTACCCGTGTTATGAATGGAAAATGAGTTACTTGTTAGTATTTACTGTTCATTGATCGCTTTTCTTGTTTAATAAGAATTCCAAGAGCATGGTGGCCTTTGCATCCAAACAAATCGTCGCCATAACGTTTCCGTTTGATGAATCCGTCCTCGCCTTTTTTGATATTAATAACAATCAGCCCATTATTTGGATTTTTGATTGGTTTCCCGTTTATATGTGAATCTAGTTCTCAAAGATGATGACAACTGTTAGCGGCAGCAATCAAATTTTGATTAAGCCACAAATGGTTGCTAAATCAAAATTAACATGCGAATTAGGGACACATTTATTTTGATACCTTTTAACAGGTAACAACACGCAATGGTAAAAAGCAACTTGCCTTTTCACAGCCATCAGTCGTCAAAACCCCATACATTTTTAATCATCTCTGTATGTACTAAAACATAGGAACATCTGCCTATAAAAATAAATATTTAAGGCACACGCAAACAATTTGATGTTTTTTTTCATTCTCTTAATTTTATACAATTTTTTTTAACTAATTAGGTACTAATGTCATGAATTACCTGCTATAAAAATAACTTTTAACTCAAAAGATGTTTATGTTGCATCATTATCGATCATTAGGCGTCATTAAAATTAGAAAAATATTCCATGCGAGATAATTTTGCGTGTGTGTAAAATGCACACTTCTAGGGTTTTTAAACAATAGTTAATAATAAAATACGAAAAAAAAAATATAGATTAGTTCGGTGGTATGCGATATTAAATATAAAAATATTTTAATTACTCTATTGATTAAATTTTTACAAAAACTACTATACTAGTGATTTTACTTTCTTAGAGCAGGGATGTTAGATATTAAAGAAAGATTTTTGCATTATAATAACATTTGTATTAAAACAGTTACAAGGAATTAAATGAGTTAAAATAATTATTTATTTTCATTTATTATTGTAATTTTTTTGTTGGGAACGGTTTCAATTGTTAAATGAATCACTCATGAATTTTTTTTTTTTTTTTTTTTTTTTGAGAATTTCATTGTAATTTTAATTTAGCATTTCAGTGTTAATATACGCTGTTTTTCATGGGCGAAAAAAATATGTCTTCTAGCACAAAATATCAAAATATTAATGGTAATTAAAAAGGGGAAGAAAAATAAAAATGACAATACGAATGCCCAAGAAATACAGGGTTTTTCAAACAGAATTATGCCTTAAATAAAAGCGTCCCTTATTCGGAGGTGGCCCTTATAAGAAGTACTAATGTATTTTCAAAAATCAGGTGGCCTTATGGCGATGCACTGTATCGTGTTAAAGTAAATAAAATAGTCTAGATTTGAGGAGATAAGAAGTTCAAGTAAAATTTACATTATGTTCAAGAAATCAAAATGGCCGGTAGACGGGAGCACTCACTAGGAAAGTCCATGTTTTTCACACTGATAGATATACAGGACTTGCTCAACTGTCGAATCTGGATTGTTATTTTAACATTCCAGACACACGAATGAGACAAACTTTGTGCACCCTTGTGTCATAACTGAGTTAAAATTCAGGTACATATCCTTTGTTTAAAAGAAATGTACAATTTTATTTTATCTTGGTAAAATTCGGCGTAATTCAGCTTGAACTAAAATGAGAAAAAAAAATAACTTTTTACTTGGAAATTTCAAAAAGTAGCATCCGCCACCTTGCATGAATATGTTTCACTTTAATAAGCCCCCTATAACACCGAGTATTTCAGCTAATACAAAGTATAAAATTAGATATATATATATATATATATATATATATATATATATATATATATATAATATATGTGTGTGTAATGATTTAATGTAATATATTATGTATGCAATGATTTAACTTTAATTCATATTAGTTTCTCATTATAATAATAATTTATAATTTAATTTCCTAATTTTTCCTATTCTCTCATTTAAAAGTATAGCGTTCATTCTTATTTCATGATACCATTCTTTTTTAACTTAAATTTAGGCAATCATGCGTACTAAGAAGTTCGTAGACAATGCTATTCCCAGACTTCAGACCTGTAGGGATGATCAATACCAGATTTTAGGTCTGCACTAAAATTCCCTCGAAATTCCTCTACTCATACCACTTGTTCTATGACGTTTATAGAGAAATTTCGCTGCTATATAACCAATAACACAGTGAAAAACCCTGTATGTTTTTACTCTCTCCTAACCTTACGCTCTGACTGATCTGTAATTTTCTATCCGAAGGCTCAGTGGTACCTCCCGCCGTGTGGAAGTGTTCTCTCTCTCCGCTACAAAAAAAATTACTTTAAAATTAAATTGGCTTCGACTGTTTTATAAACATAATTAAAGAGTACTAGTTAATATATTTAAAAGAGAGAGACTTAACATATATATATATATATATATATATATATACACACTCCATTCAAAAAAACGACGCATCAAGAAGGAGTTGTCCAAAGGAGACAAAAATTGGCGGATAGGAAAATTATCCCTCTAAGCGTTTTGCACGGTTTTCTCCGCCCTGTTCAAGATATTCCGAAAGCGTTTAAGCCGGGTTATCCCGTGTGGCTATGAACACACTGAAAGCGGTAGAGCCGTCTTTCCGGCCTTCACAGGATGACTACGTGATCGTTTGCGAAGGGGTTTTCCAAAATTCCTTTCCCCCTTTTTGAAAATTTTACATCTTGTTAGATAATGGGCTAAATTCATAGACAACTGGCGCCACGTCAAAATCACGTGATGTCTACAAATACAAACCCGGGTGGTTTGCACTAACATCGGATTTCTCTATATGCTAGTTATTTACATCTTGTACTTTAACCTTATTTTAATTAATATATTTATTATTATGATGTTTCTTACAATATTCAATTATTTATATTCGGTAAGAAATAATCTGAGTATGTTTTCGTATATCAATAGTCTTATTCTTGTTTAATTGTGTTGTTAAAATGTCTCTCTATAAGCTACAGCAAGCCTTATTTAACTTGCTTTTGTCATTTGTTTGTATACTTACGATATAAGCCTTAAATTATTTTTTGCTTTAAATTGATGGACTTTTGAACTGTTAACGGCCATTTCAGCATTTTGTTTTGCTTAATCTTATTTTGCATTTCAAATTATTTTATATATTAATATTGTTAAGCATCATTAGATCATCGGTTGTTTCTAAACATGTTAAAAATAAAGGTCCTAATATTTATTCTAGTATTGTAATTATTCTAAAACCTCGGGAAAATAAGAGTGGTAATAGGTGGTAATAAATCGGTATAAGTGTAATTAAGTTCGGAATTATAGTATCTTTTAAGTGTAAACACTTTATATTTATCAAGCTGATTCTGTTTAAAAAATAAAGAAACATTGGATTAAACTATTTTCTCTTTTAATCAAGATACATAACACATCGATCAATAACTCCCGAGTCTAACATTGAAAACAACATTTTTTTTGCAAAAATTTTTTTTATTCATCAACATAACACCTTTTGTTAATCACCTTTTAGGGTGATACAATCGTTCCAACGCTTTTCCAAATCTTTTTTTTTCTTTTTTCTCAAGAAATCTTTTTTGTTGCGAGTAAATAGCGATAAACAGCTTTCTGAATCATCGACTCGTTGCTGTTTTTGTTCCATCGAAAGCAATCGCGGCACCCACTTGGAAAAAACCTTTTTCACTTCACTTCAAAAAACCTTTTTCAGTAAATACACTTCCATATGATATCTGTGTCATCTCAGCAATCTCACGGAGCTTCACTTTACGATCTTTCATTATAATTTTTGTCACCACTCACATTTTCCGGTGTAATGGCTTCCACAGGTCTACCCGAGCGTTCCGCGTCATTTGTGTCGGTACGACCACGTTTAAACTCAGCAAACTACCGACAAATCGTTGCTTTTGATGGACAAGAGTCCGGGTAACATTTTTCAATCCATTGTTTCGCTTGCACGGTGTTTTTACCCATTAAAAACAATGTTTTATCAGAACACGAAACTCGGTTTTTTCCATTTTTTAAACAAACTACAAAACGACTTTACTCCAACCTCGATAACTCAGCTGTTTCTGATCCGATCGACTTAAAATTTTGACACGTTTCAAGCAAAGGTTAGTACTCTAGAAAGATCTGGTTACTGGTTTACTACGAGCGCCATCTCTGGGTTAGTCTCGGGAGTTATTGATTGATGTGTTAATCAAGCTGTAACAGTTATATAATGATTTATGATTTAAACAGGTGTCATTTTGTACCTTGAATTAAAGTTTTTTAAAATGTGTTTTGCAAACAAAATTAATTAATTCAATCATAAGTTGATTATAATGTTTAAAAAAGGAATCACAAGAGTATTTAAGAAAAACATGTGTGAATATGTAAATTCTATATACAATTTTAATGATTTGCTAACATTAAATTTTTTTTTCTTTTTCTCAAAATAATACTTATTAATGAAATACAATTTTTATGTATATATTTAAATGTAAAATGAAGTGCAGAAATTTAAATTCTAACTATTGAGAATAACAAGACACATATTAAATCTTATATTAGGGATAATCAATCTGATTTTTAAAAATATGTACAAAATGTTAAATTTAAAATTGTATTTTCATAGAAATGATACAGTAGGGGAAGGGGAACAGAATTTCGAGAAATAGAAAAAATTATATTCTATAAATCTTGAATATTGTTTAACAATTTGTTACGTTGCCTTGTCGTGCAAAAGTGATTCTTGTTTCTCAAGTTCAAGTGATCAAGTGTTTTTCAAGTGCATACTTTTCACACGCATACTTTTTAAAAACATGAATTAACTTAAGAAGTACATGAATCAAGTGGTTAAATTCTGAAAATAAACATACAAATATCAATTCTTTTTTTATAACAACAGAATTATCTTACGAAGTCTATTGAAAAATAAATATTTAGCTTAGGACTTTTATGAATGAATTGCAAATAAAAATGGATTGTAAATATGTATTTTATGGATTGTAAATAAAAATGTTTAACATGTCAAATAAAAGGACTAGATAATATGCTCAGCCTTATCCTATGGTAAACATTTATACACGCTTTTTACAATTTAATGAATTATATATAATTCTAGTGTTTGTGTCATGTATCGAATACAAAATAAATTGTTTTATTTATTCTGTGGAAATGAATGTTGGGGTTCGTACATTGAACAAAATCTGAATATACTGCACCAAACATTAATTTAAATTTTTGCAACAATTTTTAGGCCACATTATAAAAAAAAAATCCAAAATATGAAAATATCTGTGTTAAAATCTTAATTATAAAAAAAATCAAATTTTGAAATGATAAAAAACAAGTTGTGGTTTCTCCCCTCCCCAAATCATATGAGTTTAAAACATAACTTTAAAAAGTAAGACAATAGTGATGAAACACCAGACAATCACTTACATGATGAACAGTATTTGGGACATAATAGGAAGGATGCCTGATTAGACTGTGAAAATTTGGTTCCAAAATACACATGAAGTTTGTGTTTAAATTAAAACAATGTTCTTTAAAATATATATATGCTGAAATATCTTACTCCTGTCATAAAGCATCTGAAATTTACTTCAATTCATTAAAAAATAATCTAGAGTAAAAGCTACTTTTGTCAACAGTTTATTCTGTGTGTATGATTCTTACTTAATGACTGCCGCACAGTATTATTGGAACGAAAAACTGATGTACAACAATTTTTCGAAAATGGTAAAACCTTAATATCTTAAATTCTCCATCAATTATAAAAGACAGTTTAAGTTACATTACATACTTACGAAGTAAAAAAAAAAATAGAATTCTTGTCGAGCATCATTGTTGTAATAGTCATCAATAAAAAAGCGTAGCAAAGTGGCTCAAAACTCTTAAAATTTTACAACACTATTTCTTAAATACTATAATGTTATTCTATAAAATATCCTCAACGTTATACACAAATATTTATATGTATGAAAATAATTTTCAACACTGATCTACACGAATTAAAGTCTAGAAGTTACTGAAGATATGATTACAATGTAATATTATGGATAGTCTGCTTTAGGTATAATAAATTTGCAACACACAAATAATTACTCATAAGAAAATTATTTTCTTAACTGACCAATAACAATTCTTAAGATATAATAGAACCTCTCTGAAGATATTACGATATAACCTTTCAAATACGCAATGTTTTAAAAATATTTAAGTATTTTTGAATTAATTATCTATTCCAATTTGAAAATTATCAATGTATAAACCAACTAATATTATCAGACAATTTCAACAAATGTTCAAAATAAATATATATTAAACATCTGAAATAATCTTATTGAATAAAATTATTAGCAGAAGTAAAGAAACATTTTTTTAAAAAAATATTAGCAAATCATAGTTAAATTAGGATGCTTTTAATAATGAAAAAATGTTTGCGTGTAAACAAAATAAATTTGAAGCCATTATCTTAGCTTGTTGATACGAGAATGATTCAATACCTTTCTGCTATAGTAATACAAATTTATATTTAAAAAATTATTTTGAAATAAGACATAAAAAAGTTGCGTAATACTTTCTCATTAAATTAAAAATAATATATGAAACAGGTCAATTGAAAATCAATGTAGTCCCCGGCATACCATAGTAAAACACATTTTTTTGGCAAAATTGATTTTTTTTTTTAATCAACATAATTCCCTTCAAGGATGATACACTTATTACAGCCACCCTCCAACTTTTCGATACCATTTTTGTAGTACGATTTGTCCTTTGCTTCAAAATAGGCCTCAGTTTCGGCGATCACCTCTTCATTCGACGAAAATTTCTTCCCAGCGAGCATTCTTTTGAGATCTGAGAACAGGAAATAGTCGCTGGGAGCCGGAGAATACGGTGGATGAGGAAGCAATTCGAAGCTAAATTCATGGATTTTTGCCATCGTTTTCACTGACTTGTGACACGGTGCATTGTCTTGGTGCAGCAGCACTTTCTTCAAATGCGGCCGTTTTTCGGCGATTTCGTCCTACAAACGGTCCAATAACGATATGTAATAGTCGCTGTTGATGGTCCTTCTTTTATCAAGGTAGCCAATGAAAATTATTCCATGCGCATCCCAAAATAAAGACGCCATAACCTTGCCAGACGACTGTTGCGTTTTCCCACGCTTTGGAGCGGGTTCATCGTGTGCAGTCCACTCGGATGACTGTCGATTGGACTTCGGAGTGAAATGATGGAGCCATGTTTCATCCATTATCACATATCGATGCAAAAACTCGGGTTTATTACGCTTGATCCTCTTCAAACACTGCTCCGAATCATCAACTCGTCTTTGTTTTTGGTCAAAAGTGAGCTCGCGCGGCACCCGCTTTGCACAGAGCCTTTTCATACCCAAATATTCGTGAATGTTATGATGCACACGTTCAGATGATATCTTTAGAGTATCTGCTATTTCATTCAATTTCAATTTACGGTCATTCAAAATCATTTTGTGGATTTTTTAAATGTTTTCGTTGGTACCAACCTCTTTTGGGCGTCCACTGCGTTCACCGTCTTCGGTGCTCATTTCACCACGTCTAAAAGCATACCAATCCTTGAGGGTTGATTTTCCTGGGGCAGGTGTCCGGAAACTCGGCATCAAGCCACGTTTTTGCTTCAACTGTATTTTTTCCCTTCAAAAAGCAATATTTTATCAACACTCGAAATTCCTTTTTATCCATTTTTTTCACAATAGCAAAAGTTGCTTCACTCAAAATGCTATAATTCACAAACTAATGATCCGACAGCTGTCAAATTTATACACGCATCTTTTGAGGGTTAGGACTAACTAAAACACATAGGGATTTATTTCTAGTAGCGCCATCTATGTGTCAGGCTGGGAACTTTTCAATTGACTTGTTATATATATATATATATATATATATATATATATATATATATATATAT
>BMAW01049477.1:101818-133723 GCA_019974015.1 Nephila pilipes
TTCACTTCTCCTTCCGTTTATCTATAACTTCAGCTTCACTTCTCCTTCAGCCTCACTATCGCGATTTCCTGTCGGAGTTTATATATTTCCTAACTCTCCCACTTCACTTCATTTCTACCTATTTCCTATCAGCATATTCACGTTTCATTTTTGGTTGGGCAAAGGTTGTTTAGCAAAAGCAATCAATCTCAATTAAAAGTCCCCAAGGTTAGTGAAGAGAAACCGCGAATAGCCCAATGTCACAACATCAACATTTGTATACTTAGAATGACGGAAAAGTAGGATTACCCATCACTGGCCCATTCCAAAGAATGTCGCTTGGATTGGAAGAAGAAGTGCCAACTCAGGTGTCTTCCACGTCAATTAACCGAGGTTCAAAATTACGGTGATCCGTCGCCAATAGCCCTCGTGTTGTTTGTAATACGACGTTAATATTGAATCACATCACATCATGTTAAAATAATCACTTTCCATTGGTAAATTATTTCCTGAGTGATTAACAGAAGTTAGAAATAATTTAAATAATGAATTTACATTATTCTTTTTATATACATATATATCTGTTATTTTAAATGTTCATTTAACTTAGTGTTGAAAATATAAATATCGGCTCCTTTTTTTATAGTTAATGTAGAGAGAAATCAGCTGATAGTTAAATTTTGTATAGTATATTTAATTTATATATTGCACTCAATTATAACTGGTTATGCATATATTGTCTCATATATATAAATATTCTTGACAATTTAATACCTATTATGACAATTTTGAAGCTGAGTGATAATTTTCAATTGATTCATATGCATAGTTAAAAAAATACGATGCTTTACATGGCTATTTTTAAAACTTGTATGGTATTCTTTTTAGCTGGTTTCAGTGTTTGTATTCAAAACACAACATCATAAATTTAATTTTATTAGCGTTATTACTGAAGTAAAAATTTTAAAGGACACAAAGAAAAATAATGGTTTCATCAGTAGTGGTATTTAGTGTTGGAAGAAGATGAAAGTACATTGCATGTGATTATTGCTCAATAATTGTCGTAAGTACTAAGAAATAAATAAATAAAAAAAAATCAATGCATTGATATTCGTTAGTTGTTAAACCGAAATGGAATCAAATATACTTGGATTAGCCAAACTTGTTTCTCTTTGTTACTTACGTATTAAGCCTAGCTCTCTTGCCAAAAATAAAATAGTTTAGGTAAAATCTTTTTAATACAACTGGTTAAAAAGATTTTTTACCGCGTGTTAAGTAATTATTTACAAAAAATAATGAGAAAGCACAAAATAAAAGTCGCTTTTTTTGTCACTAAAATCATTTTCTGTTGAAATTAATTTTTAACCACTCAAGGGGCTGTAGCTTTTCCTTTCATTTTAAGTACGTTTAGTTTAAATATATTCACTTTAATAATTTATCATTTGCTTAAATTTTAATATCGTTAAAAGTATATTATTGTCCATTTCAATGTCTCATCATTTACTGTAATTCAAGTATTTAAATGAGTAATTTAACAACTACAGGGTGTGTCCCAAAAGTAAGTTGAATAAAAAAAGTTAAAAACTTTGCACCTTGGATGGCAAATTTGTTCTTTGCAAAACTTTGCATAGAATTTTTTTTTCTTTTGTTTAAAAATTTTCAATGTCATTCATGAACAGATTATAAGTTTTTTGAAACACTTAAATAACCATTTTAAGTTCTCCATTCATTAAAGAAGGTATAACATTATTGGCAGTTCATTGGGTTACAATGGCAATTCTATCTCTACGTTTTCAATTAGCCTTTAACATTTTAAACCATTGTATGTGTAAAATGTTGAAATGATTGAACTCTACATTTAGTAAGCAAATATTTTTCAAGAGACCACCGGAGGGTTTATTCGTAAAATCGAATGGAAGAAGTAATCACCGGTTCTTTCTGATTATGTTTATTTACCATGTGTTGTACGAATTTTATTTCGATGAAGATAGTGGGGGGTTGGATGACGGCAGTGGTCAGGCGTGTCGACCACATTATCTTTGGTAAACTCTTTCTCTACTGCATCCTAGGTCTATTGCATTCTCCCCACGCTTTTCCCTCCCCTGAACTCGTTCAGTCGAGTCAGGACAGCCGGGAAAGAGGTGGAGCCGGCATTGCTCTACACGCCTGATTCGGCAGGCGCGTATGTTGTATCTCAAATCAAACCATATTTTTCTTCTCATAAATTATGTAAATTCTTTAATTTTCTTCCCTTCAATAGTTCTAATGTGGAGGTATCTCCCAACTGTGGGACAGGTACTCCGTAATATTACACACCTTCGGAGATAGTGGGAGTCTGATCACTCTACAACTGTTGTGGAGATACTATACGTTTAACAATACCGATACGTTTGTCATTAGAGATTAAATGATTGGTTCTATGTGGAGATTCAGCCGCAACAACATATTCTTGAGTAAAAGAACCGCAATGATTTGTGATAATGTGAATCTGATCCATCCAGATATTACTGTCCCGAGCCTAAGATCGTTGTAACATCTATGTCGATGTTTTTTGCGACAAAGATTAGCAGACAACTCTCAACTACTAGTGGATACTCAGAATTTTGGTTTACCAAAGGTTTTGAAAGAGTATATTGACTTGGAAACGTAGTGAGCCGAAACTTCTGATTTTATGTCATTCCAGGACTATTATTAATATTTAAGAATGCTGTTATGAATCTTACTGCGTATGTATTTCAATTTCTTAAGAAGCCTGGTAATTCTGAGACTTTCTCAGTCATGTATAATTGAATACAATTGGGATTGTAGACAATTGTCTTAAAGAGTTAGTAAATATTACTAAGCATTTTATTTGATGAAACGTTTAATCACAATATATGTATAGATAATATGGCGAGGGACACACACTGGAAGCACTTGTGGTAAAACAAATGAGTTGATAAAACATCTTACAATAATTGTTACAACAGAGTCGGTTGTTTCACTACTTCCTCCTATTGTATTATTACTTGAATTTACAAGTTAGGTACATAATTACCTGCTTACTTAAGCACTTAATGCATTTACAATATAAAGACAGAGAGACTAATTATTACATGAAAAAAATTGTAAATTAAAATATTAAAACCGCGTTCTAAATTATCATTAATGTTCATCGATTTCGTAAAGTCGATTTTTATTTTGTAATGTTCTTAGATTTTTTTTATCTTTCATTTGATGTTTTTTTATATATGATAAACAGAATTTGAAAGAAGTGAAATTAAAAAATATGAACAAAAGAATTTAGAGACTTCACTACACAAAATAAAAAGAAGGGACATACCTGTAGATTTTTGTAATTTCGCGTTTTTTTACATCAACAAACTTTCAAAAACTAATTTTGCTTTCAATCATAACTATATCGTTTTACTGCTATTTTTAACTATCACGGCTTTCAAAAGTATTTTTATATCTCTTATTTTGTTTGTAATGTAGTTAGCGAGTCAATTCGAATAATGTTTCATAATGGAGGGAAAATTCTTCCTAAACTTTTTTTATTATTATTCTTGAGAATTTGGTATTATTATTTTTTAATTGTTAATATTTGGCATAAAAATTGCCCGCATAAAACTACAAAGTCATTCTATTCAAATGTGTGTTACACCTGATACTCGTATCTCAGAAAAAAAACAAATGCAGGTTTTAGAATCGGAATTAAATAATTATTAAATATTGAACAGACTGTGTATTCTAATTATGGAAATTTTATGATCTCGAAATTTTAAATAGAATCATAATCAGCGAAATGTTTGTCAAACATTTTAGTGTAAATTTTTTGTGTGTAAAATGCATGAAAGCTTACAATTTAAGTTTACAGTTAATAGTTTCATAATTTATGTTCTTATCCATCATACATTTTCATCAAAATATAACATTTTGATATAATACTAAGCAAAAACTTTTTAAATTAGCTGTATTTTTTTTTCTTACATTTGCCTTCATTTTTCTTGTTAGGTGGGTACCATTAATCTATTATGATAATGTGATCAATTATTAAAAATATGAGCGGAAGTTATATGAAAATGCAATTAGTTCAAGGACACTCATATAGCTAATGGTTTAAAAAGGGGGCCGAGTGCAAGAAACCATTTGAGGTCCTAAATTTTTTGTAAAATAAAAAAAAAATTACCTAAACGAACATATATAACTAATGTATGCTTATTTAATACGTGATTTTGTTTTTGCTAATATATTGATTACTTCAGATATATATTTTTTGCCATTCATTTTTTAATGCTTGATATAGCAGGTGCATTTAAGTATTCTGTACACATATTTGACTGAAGATATTTTTTTATTAATTTTAATTTGCTAAAAGACCGCTCAGCACTTGAAATAATATCTGGCAGCGTAAATAAGATTTAATTCAGTTAATACATTTTAAATGACTTATTATAACTATTATTTAGTATGTATTGTAATGTATCTCGTTCGTTATTTACATCCTTAACAATCAAAAACAAATCCCGCTGCAAATCAATTTCCTGGATTAGGTTTTCATTTACATTTTTCTTATAAAACTTTACAAAGTTTTTGGAACATTTTTTGATTCATATTTTTCTAAAGTTTTTACACCAGTGATTTACATGAAATCAAAAATAATATTTGGTATAGTTCCTTTGAACTCTGTCCTCTATTTGTACAATTACAGTTTGAATTACAGTGTTAAAATAACATCTAAATTCGTCTACCGAGTTTCCTATGACTAAGGTGACCAATTTTTTTACAATGAAAAGGAGGACAAAAAAAAACTTAACAATGAAAAAGAGGACGAGAAAGTTTAAGAAGAAAAAAGTACAGCGTAAATAAATAAAACATTTTATTAATTCAAACAAAAATACGCTAATTATACTTATATCCCTTTTAATTATTTAATTAACCGAGTGTTTTTTTTTTCATTGAATGAATATTTTTTGTCAATGTATCATTTTCAAACAATATATCGGAAATTTCGGAGCATGAAATATCTTTCATGTTGAAATTTTACTGTAATTGCTGCAGCTAGAGTATCAAAATTCTATCTAGATTTCTCACTTGTCCAAAAATCATTATCAATGGAAACAAATCTTTCAACTGCGGCATTAGTTCTAGGGCAGCACAACGTAAATTCAACAAGAATAATTAAATTTTCAGATGGAATGTGCTTATTTTTGAAATGGTTAAATATTTCCTCCCAACTCTTATCAATTTCAACATGTTGATTTCCCTATGGTTCTAATATAAGAATTTAAATATATATCCAGTCTTCTAATTTCTTCAAACAAACAATTGTCATCGATTTTAGTATCAGGCATTTTTTTTTCAATAAAAACTCAACACAATTTTCAATATCTGCTCAATTTATCTGCAATGAAGTCAAAAAACACCATTGAAAACTTTTATTTCCTGTGATATTTGTTTCAGACCATTCTTCGACGTATTGGAAACTATATTACTGCTAAGGATACAATCATATATTATTTTTAAAGTAGAAAGAAAAGATAAATGTCTTAATGAGTTAGGATAAATAAAAGACTATGTCACAATACTATATACTTTTACCGCACTCTGTCTATACTTTGACCATATTGTGTTCTTAAAATACAGAAATATAAAAAAAAATACAGTTTCTCACATATTGTATAAAATGGAAATTTAATCAGCTTTCCAACAAAACAAAATGTGATACATATTATGTAAAAAATACTTAACATTAAATATAAATAAACAAAATTTGTGCTTTTATTATTATTACATGATTATTATATACGACAATTTCTAACTAAAATAGTTTTTTAAGCATTGAAAACTTATTTTCAATTGAAAAACTAATAAGATTTCGAAGTTTACTGAAGATCAAACAAATAAAATTATATATGATTTTGTTAAAATGTTATACTTTCCTATTTTCAGTTTACAATGCTCGCATTTACAATTTATATTTTTAACTGAAATGTATATTTTCTAAACACATCATAATTCTGATGAATATTAATTTAATAATTTAGACATTTGAAAATTTAATCAATTCTTAGTTGGATAAGATATTGTTCAGATGTCAAGTTGTTACTCAATAAGAGAACATAACAATATCTTGTATTATTTAGACTATAAAACTTAGATTGTATAAATTGAAAATATTTATATTTCATCTATAATACAGGCGAATCAGCGATTTGCTATTCTTTATTGTGTAAGTATAAAGAAAATAGCCAATACCTCAAAAATACCCGGATATGGTTACCCATGAAAAACTAATATGTCTACAATTTGTAGGAATAAGTGTTGCCATTCCTAAATAGCATTACTAGTCCGCTCTGCTTCATCATTTTTGAAAATTCCATGCAATAGAATGAAAGGTGAACTGAAGAGAGAACTTTAATCCTTTCGCTACCGGAGGGGGAAAAAAGAAGTGCTTCTCTGGGCCCGCGGAGTGTTACGCGGTGGCTAGACGATTTTAGATATTAAGCCTAATTCGTGAAAAAAAATTCCTCTAAAATCGGCTATTTATTAAAATATTTTGGTATTTACATATATTATTTAAAATGCATAAAACTTAATATATACAAAAGGAAAAAAGATTTAATCGATAATACACGTTTTATACATAAAAAATCATACTTTTAAGAAAATACAAAAAATATTTACATATGTTACATAAATTTCAAGATGTAATGATGAACCATTATATGGAATATATAGATATAAAAGATAAATCTTATTTTGCTCTATGGTATATTTATAAAAAAAAAATCAATGCATAGTACAACGTCACATGTCTTACACACATATTTTGACGCTTCATGCAAGATTTTGAGCAAAGGGCACATCTTAGTTCTTTTTTATTTTTTACTTTAATATCAATGTACAGATTTGGATTATTTTTGTTAAGATTACTGTCAGATTCATTCATTAGTTCGAAAATCTCAGTATCAGATAAATACTTTCATTTCGTCATGACTGTCGCTTCAAACATAAACCGACCGAATGAAACGAATAGCTGAGAGCCTCTGCTACCAAAAGCCTTAACTCCCATAAAGGACCATAAATTCTCCTTCGAACTTCTAAGAACCAAGAAAGAAAGAAAAAAGCAAACCGAAAGCAAGTACACCCTTTAAATCATGTCATTCCATTTAAAGAGCCGCCTCGCAGTACGAGCTTTTAACAATTACTCTTCCCCCTCCTGGTAGCCAGAAGTGAAATCTAATCCCATATCACTAAGGTCAACACTCCAAATAACCTATCTATATAGATTTCGTGGTATTGTAACGCCATATAGTAACATTAAAAAAAATCAAATAAAACGTTCTCATCGAGCATATCTCTATTGATACGCTGGGTCGTAGAAGATACTCACGAAGCGTATCGCCCGTGATACGCTGGGAGCGAACGGGTTAAGCAGGGAGATGGAAACGGTACACACACCCTCTCTCATGGCAAACCTCTATCAAAAATTTAGGAGAATACATCTCCAAATGGAAACAAAATACAGCTATCATGAATCAAATGAAAAATAAAGCTCTAAAAAAGATTAATGCCCTTTAAGACATGGCCTACAAACATCATGATCCATGAGCTGATAATCTTATTCAGTTAATTAACTATAGCATCTACAGTTTCTTTTTCTACACTTGCCACATCATAAATAAATGGTCGGATCATCAACTAAAACCTTTCAATATTATTCAAACCAAAGCTCTCAGAATCACTCTAGCTTTTCCTCAATGGACCCCAAATATCGTTCTTTTGAAATTGGCTGGACAAGAATTGCTCTCCGAAAAAATTAGACGGCTGGTACAATTTTTTTTTATTGTTCAAATATCTAATGGGAAATATTCTCCTATGCATCCTTTCTTTCCAAATCACACTCGCACACAAAAAAAAAACCACCCGTAAATTATATTTTCCAGACGTGCTTCAATCTTTAAATACACTTCAACAAAGAAACAAATAGAAATTCTTGATCCAACAAAGAAATATCAAAAATGAAATATTGTATGTTATTCTAAAAATATCGTCTCCTGTTTATAAAAATCGTGTGCCGTTTTCAATAAATAACATTCAAGAATAGAGAAAATGTAACATATGCAACTTTCCTCTTCAAATTATATTTACCAGGGTTACCGTAACCTAAATCGCCATTCTAAAATATCTACATCATTATTGCTCAAAGAGTTGCTAAAGGGACACCCTATACCCGACTTTAACCCTTGAACAGTTTTAAAAAGTAGAAAAGTGATTGAAAAGCGTTTTATTAACTTTGTTACTTGTCCATTAAAGCTGCGCCCGCCAAATTACAATTTCGGAAAATCGCCAAGCAGTAAGATTTATCGCTATGTTTGGTTGTAAACTCCTGAGGTTGCAGTCCTAAAGAAACAGGACTTCATCATTTTAGTAAAATATCGCTTAACTGTTAACGTTACCGATTTCATATATTTTTTTAAATACCTATTTTGTTGCCTTTGATAATATCGTTAACAATTTTCAATTTACCAAACAGCGAAATGGATGATGGTTTTACACATGTCACGGTGAACCATAAGTACAATTTTGTAGATCCGTCAACGGGAGTTCACACGCAAAATGTTGAAAGAATGTGGGGTTCCGCGAAGTGGCGTAACGAGAGACAGCGCGGCAGGACATCATCTAGAATCGTATTTGGCAGAATTTAGGTGGTTGAAATATGTAGGGGGAAAAATGCTATCTATAAATTAGTGAACGCAATTTCGAAAATATGGCCTTTTATGTAGATTGATGTACTAAAAGTGATGAAAATATTAATATTAAACATCTAAATTTTTATATTACTTATTGGGATGAGATTTATCACTAAACATATAAAAGATTATTAAATAAAAATGTTAATTAAAAAAGTTTTATATTATTTATTGGTGTGTTATTTCTTTTCCTACATTTCAATTTCGCTCTCCGCTTACTTGGCGATTTTAACTAGCTTGACGACATTGGCGTATTCTTATTTGGCGGGCGCCGCTTTAATAGATAAGTAACTTAACTTTTTACCAAATTTATAATTCAAAACTAAAAAGTTGCTTCTGTCAAGGCGATGACGATATGCACCAAGACCGGGTGGGGGGGGATCTGAGTTTAGTATACTTCTTAGCGACGGAAAATTTTCGATTAGCGACAAATCGCCAAGTTAGTAGCCCTACCAAAACATCTTATAACGTCAAAAATCGTAAATTTATATTTCTGGTAACCCTACTAAGTGAACGATTCCGTTTCGTCTTGTATTTGCTTTATTCACATTTTGACATGCTTGGCTAACTTTTAAATAAATTTCATGTATGTACACAAGAAATCAGATTGTGCAAAGTGTCGTACTGACTGACGCTCGCAAACCATTTGTTATTGTCCTCTTAGTCTTTTCAAGCTGGACTGGACCTTTCACCGGACACTTGACCGACATTTTTTTTATGAAAAACATGGTCGAAAGTCAAGTGTCCATTACAAAATCTCTCTTTCTGGGCAGAATACCGATTTCATCGTTACAAGACCGAAAAGTGGGAATATCAGCACAAAAAGAAAATTAGGGAAGCTATTTCTGATTGAGAAAACAAAAGAGTTTCAACGCCTTTTTACAGTAAATGCAATCGGCAATCAAATGTCCATTACAAAATCAGGCTGTGCGAACAGAAAATCAGTTTCATCGTTACTTTTCCAAAAAAAAAAAAAAAGGAAAAAAAAAAAAAAAAGATTCGCGATCATCACCGTTGAAGGTCAATGATTTGTTACCTTCCTTTTTAATGAAGTTTTCAATATTTTTTATTGAATTCATTTTTAAATGTCTTTGTTTGATTGCAATCCTTAGGAAATTGTTATTCATTCATCATCCTGTTTTCTGTTGAAATGCATTAGAGTTTGGAATTGGCGCGTTTTTTTAGTTGTTTTAAGAGTTTTTGTGCTATTTACACATTTTCTTCGAAACGCAACTTTTTCGCGTTCTATTTTTTCATCGGACAAAACGCCATCTCGTTTCCTGTTGAAACTGCTTCGAGTTAGAAAATAGCGCGTTTGGCACCATCTTGGAACAATTTTAAAAATCGCACCAAGCAGTACACTAAAATAGGAATTTAACAAGGTCTTGATTTACAATACAATTTTTATGTATCTTTGTTTTCTTTTTACATGGCAAAGAAAGATCCTTCGAATTTGTGTTGCCTGAAAAAGAGGTAGAAAATTCAAGTGCTCATGGAACATTCAACGGGATCAGCAGCCTTTTCTCCGAATACGATGAAAGGGGATGGATGAAAAAACACCTGAAAAAAAAAAAAGGAAAATCGAATTTTTATTTCAGTTTCATTTAAATGTATTGCATAAGTTTTGGTAAGTTGTACTAACTATGGAATAGAAATCTAAAATTATTTCATTTAATCTTGTATTATAAATTCTTCAGAATATTAAATAAAAATTACTGCTTTAATTAATATGAACTGCCTCAGTTTTATTTTTCCTATATTCCTCTTATTTATAGAATGTTTCTATTCTTTAAAAAAACAGTAGTATAAATACTACGTTATAATAACTTTAAATATAACACTGTTAGTACAATGCAATGCACAATGTAATAACTCAGGTTATATTTATTTGTAAAATGTATAAAAAGACTTTCCTTATTTAGTAATTAAACTATCTTTGATACAATTCCGCTTAAGGGGGCCGTAAAAAAATCTTGATGGCATATCATTGTAATATACATCAGGGTAATTTATGAGGAAAATTTTAAAAATGGAAAGTGTATTAAGCGCTGTTATAAAAACCATTAGCTTTATTAGAGCAAAATGACTTAATCATAGGCAATTTGAAGAGTTTCTTAAGGTAATGGGCACTGAATTTACAGATGTTATTTATTATACAGATGTAAGATGGTTCAGTAAGGGGGAAATGCTCAAAAGATTTTACGATTTGATAACTGAAATAAAAATATTTTTGGAAACATAAGGAAAACCTGTGAATGAATTTGAGGATGAAGATTGGATTTCAGATTTAGCTTTCTTAGTAGACTTAACAAACATTTGAATGATTTAAATTTGAGACTTCTTGGAAAAAATCAATTTATTAAAAATGTGGGAACTGTCCCGCTGCACTACAGCAGCGCCCCCTTCAACTTAGATTAGATGGTTAGATCTCGAGGTGCAAGTACGCAGAAATGCATGTCTGTCTTTTTCTTTAATTTTTCATATGTAAATAAATCATATTTAGTCTTAAAATGAGTGTGGTTCTTGACAATATACCTACGCCAACCTCCACAATGGGGCTCGGCAAATGAACCACTGTTTAAAGTTAAATTAAAATGATATATTAAACTAGAACGCGAACAGGCTAACGGTTTGTCTGACGCCCAAAAAAATGGACGCTAGTGTACAGATGGTGAAAATGATTTTTTCTGAGTACAGACGGTGTTCAGTTTAGGACTTGTAAGTATTAAGTGCAGACGGTACTTACATCACAACCAAGTTACGAAAAATCGAGAATTTTGAAGTGCAGACGGCACTTATTACCAAAACTTTGTTGTTGTTGTTGTGCCACCATTCCGTTGGACATGTTGCAGTTTATGAAACATCAACGCTAAAAGAGTAATTACAGACGGTTTATGTTTTGGATATACCATTGTTGGATATACCACTGCTGAAAAGAGGGGTAAGTACTTCCTCTCTTTACCTTTCAATTTATATAAGAAAATAAGTTTTATTCAGTGACTGTGCTACTTGAACTATATAAAGATGATCACCCTTAATGATATTTCTGTTGTGTCAAATTTTCTTAAAAGAGGAAATATTGAAACAATTAAGTTGTTAAACAGTATATTATTTAACGATGCATTTGATCGTAATTCAAGAAAAAAAATTCAGAAGTTTCTCCTCATTTCCCACATATTTCAATATTGAAGATCGTAAGAAATTAATATTCGATTGAAAAAGTTTATTAAGGAGTAAAGAAGAACTCCTTGATAGACTTTTTCAATCTTTATCGAATCTAAATGAATTGCAAGCTTTAAACTCTTAACTCGCTAAATAGTGACTCTGAAATTTCTGATGACGAAACAGAAAAAAATCCTACTTCGTTCTTTCCCCCTTCTGTGATATCTCCGGTCTTGAATCATAACATGTCTGCTAATTCTTTTGACCCTTCCCTCTATTTTGTTTTGAAAGATCTCGGAAATTCACATCAAAGTTTACTGGTTCTGATACGTATGATATAAAATGTTTTATTCAAGACTGTGAGAAATCCTTTCCTTTTTTTCTCAACATTGAATGAACAGCAAAAAGTAATATTCGCTAAAACTTTGATTGAAGGTCAGGCAAAGAGTTTTTTTTATATACGCAACGTAATCTTACTACATGGCTTTCGTTTAAAAATGCTTTATTGGAAGAATTCCGCCATAAGTTAAATTCTGCTGAGATTCATATACAGTTAAGTAGACGTAAATTACATCAAAACGAATCCCTTTTCGAATATTTTATAGCAATTCGAGAACTCGCAAGTACTTCCAGTGAAATTATTGATGAATCTTCATTATTTGAATACTGTATAAACGGCATACATGATTACCCATCAAATAAAGCTGTTTTATACGGTGCTAAATCTGGTGAAAATGCAGTTTAGCTTAACCACTTGGCCAGATTTGAAAAATCACCAAATTTAGCGATTTTTTTTTGGCGGACTTAAGTCCGCGTAGCGAAAAGAAGTAATTTTTTGACTCACATCATCACCACATTTAGGACATACATAGGTGGACGAAATTAAACCTAATTTCATAACCCATACAAGTAAAGGATGCTTTCCTTCCTTCTGTAAATCAGACAAAAATTGCTAAATACATTCACTCACCTCTGTCGAAGTCATTCTCACAGCCCTGTACTTGGGAGAATAAACGGAAAATTAGTTATTGTAGAGCAGGTTAAAAACACAGAAACACAAATGAATTCCAGGAGGAAGAAATTAAATAAAAAACGTGAACAACTAAAAAAGGAGAAAACCACGCAAGGACAGCAATAGTGAAATACGACAAACTAAACGAAGTAACGGACAATAAAGAATGTTCTAGAAACTCTGAGACGTTTACGCTCAGCAACGGAAGCTCCAAAAATCATAACCTCTGATTGGTTAAAAAAACAAAAATATGCAAACTTTCGGTATAGAAACGGAGGCGCAAAAAGGTACTGTCTGTGATTGGCTAAAAAAAACAAAAACATCCATCAAAGCTCCGTGAGTGTCAGATTGCGGGGGTGTAATGCAGCGAGGGAAAAAGTAATCCAGACAGAAGGGTAAAAAAAAGCTGGTAGACTGAAATTCCGATTAATGTGGCAAAATGGAAAGAATTGACCTGCGTAAAGCAACTGAATGGAGAAAATAATGGTCAGAGAAGCGTATAACGAAAAAAAAAAAATGTATCAGGTGAACCGGAATCCCTATCCATAAGGCAAATTCGAAAGAGTAGCCCCGCCGAAAGCAACAACAGTGAAAAAAACATGATCAGAGGATTGTATAACGAAAAAAAAAATATCAGGTGATCGGGAATCCGTATTTATGTGGCAAATTCGAAACGGTAGCCCCGCCGAAAGCAACAAAATTGAAAAAAAAAACATGATCAGAGATTTGTATAACGAAAAAAAAAATATATCAGGTGATCCGGAATCCGAATTCGTGTGGCAAATTCGAAAGTGTAGCCTCGCGTAAAGCAACAACAGTGAAAATAAAATGGTTAGAGAAAGGTATATATGTAAAAAAAAAAAAAAAACTCGTTACTGAAAATCAAAAATCATGTATCATATGCCTTATTCGAAAGGGTTGCCACGGCTAAAGATACCGCAGTGGAGAATGCATGGTAGCCACAATTGGCAAAATATCGCCAAACAATTCCTGTCGCCAAGGGGTGGTTACGCTAAACTGCATTCCAACCCTAAATCTATTCCAGAATTTAAAGAGAAACTTCGTATTTATGAAAAAAATAGTCAGAGATAAAAATAAAAATCCCTTTCCAAGAACAAATTTTCAATTCAGTCAAAGACGCGGCATGAACTCAAAACATATTTTTCATAGGTCTGAAATCCAAAATGATAATGCACATAATAAACCAAAAACTTGTTTTAATTGTAATATGTCTGGTCATATTTCTCGTTTCTGCCCCGACAAACATAAAGGTTTAAAGTGTAGTGTTTGTAAAAGTTTTGGTCATATTTCTGCAAAGTGTACTAATAATCCTATTCCAAATCCAACGGATAATGCTGTGTCAACTATAAATAATTCACCTCCTTTGATATATAAAACTGTTACTATTAATGATAATTCATTTACTGCATTAGTAGATACTGGTAGTCAGAAAACAATTCTAACGAAAAATACATATAAAAAAATCGGTTCACCACCTTTAACTACTTTTCATGGATCACTTACAGCTTTTGGTAATGGATACATTACACCAATCGGTAGCTGTATACAAGAACTTACAATAGATAATCAGAAATTTATCACCAGCTTTTGTGTTGTCAATAATGACACTATGACGTCAGATGCTATTATTGGCATGGATATTTTAGTACAGGCCGAAATAAAAATCAACACAGATGGTGTCAGATTAACAAAAACTTCGGATACTAAAGCGGAAAATGCAGAACAATTTTCGATCTCTAACATCTCAACAAATGATAAATTAGAACTTGAAATCGGATCCGATGTTACTAAAATTCAACGAAATATTCTTCATAATTTGATTTCAAGCTATAAGCCAATCAGGAATTAAAACTACAGATATTCAGATGTCTATTAATTTAAAGAACGAAACACCAATAACACATAAACCAAGACGAGTACCTTTTTTTGAAAGAAAAATTGTAGACGACCAAATGATGAAATGGTTGGCTGAAGATATTCTTGAGCCATGCTCTTCTGATTTCTCTAGCGAAGTAGTTGTTGTCAGGAAAAAAGACGGATGCCCGAGAGTTTGTAATGATTACAGACAACTTAATAAAAACATTGTAAAAGATAACTATCCCTTACCTTTAATAGATGATCTGCTTGATAACCTTCAAGATGCAAATACGTTCAGTACAATTGATCCACGTAACGCTTTTTTTCATTTAGGAATAGAACCAAATAGCCGACGATATACATCATTTGTGACACATAATGGACAATTTCAGTTTCTACGTGCTCCTTTAGATCTTTGCACATCACCAACAGTGTTTCAGCGGTACATAAACACAATATTTAAGGATTTGATTATTAAGGATCATGTTTTAATTTACATGGATGATGTCATTATAAAATCAAAAAATACAGAAGATGGTCTCGCAAGACTTGCCTCACTGTTTTCACTCTCTTCTTCTTACAGCTTAGACATAAAATTTTCAAAAATGCAAATTTTTAAGTAAGCAAATAGAATTTCTTGGCCATGTTATTAAAAATGGTAAATTGTACCCGTCACCACAAAAAATCAAAGCTGTTATCAATTTCCCTGAACCGAAATGCCAAAAAGACTTACAATCTTTTATTGGTCTTGCTGGATATTTTCGGAAATTCATTTTAAATTTCTTCATCATTGCACACCCTCTAACAGAACTTCTGAAGAAAAATCGTGAATTTAAATTTGCTGATAAAGAAATACAAGCATTCAATTGTCTCAAACAATGTTTATTTTCTCCATCTGTTCTAAACATTTACAATCAGAACACTGATACCGTAAATTCATTGTGATGCTAGTATTCATGGTTATGGATGTATTTTACTCCAAAAATCAATAACAGATAATGCGCTCCACCCAATATATTTTATGAGTAAGAAAACGACAGACACCGAAACAAAATATAACAGCTATGAACTTAAAGTTTTAGCATTAAAAAAGTCCAAGTCCAAGCATTAAAAAAGTTTAGAGTTTACTTGTTAGGCAAACATTTCAAAATAGTTACTGACTGCAACGCGTTCGCAATGACTCTAAAGAAAAAATATTTGTGTACTCGAATAGCGCGATTTGCATTGCAACTACAAGATTTTGATTATGAAATAGAACATCGCTCTGGTTCCAAAATGAATCATGTAGACGCGCCAAGTAGATACCCAGTTATGATCGTACAAGACAATCTCGTTGCAAAAATCAAAACGGCCCAAGAACAAGACAATGAAATCCTAACTATTAGAGAACTTTTAAAAATTAAACCGTACAAAGATTACCTTCTAAAATCCGATATACTCTACAAGTTTGTAGATGGTGAAGAACTACTCGTTGTTCCTCAAAATATGCAGAACGACATTATACGCAGCTCTCATGAGCGTGGACACTATGCTTCTAAAAGAACAAAAGAAGCACTCAAGCATCAATTCTATATCCCTAAAGTTAAAGAAAAAATAGACTGTTTAATTCAAAATTGTGTTCCATGTATTTTGGTTAATCGCAAACGTGGCAAACAAGATGGCCTACTACATCCTATCGAAAAAGAAGCCATTCCTTTGCACACATGTCATGTTGATCATTTAGGCCCATTTCCTATTACAAACAAGAACTATAAACATATTTTTGCCATCATTGACTCCTTCACAAAAATCACATGGCTTTACCCAACGAAGTCAACAGATGCTGCAGAAGTTATTGCAAAATTAGAAAATCAAAAATACATATTTGACAATCCATCTCGAATTATTTCTGATCGTGGTACCGCATTCACTTCTAAACAGTTTCAAGATTATTGCAATACCGAAACAATCGAACATTTCCCAATCACCACCGGATTACCTAGAGCAATTGGACAAGTAGAGCATTTAAATTCTACATTCGAAACAGTTATACCTAAACTTTCCATAGACAATCCAGAAAAATGGTATATGAACGTCAAAGAAGTCCGAAGAGTTATAAATTCAACATTCCAACGAAATATTCAAACAACTCCCTTCGAATTACTGTTCGGTACTAAAATGAAGACACCACAAGATCTCAATATCACAAATTTACTTAATGAAGAAATCCAAGCTGATTTCGTCAACAGCCATGACGAGTTCAGAAAACAAGCTAAACAAAAAATCCTGAAAGTTCAATATGAAAACAAAAGAAATCACAACCTCCGGCGAAAACCAGCAACTATTTTCAAGCTTCATGATCTTGTCGAATCATTGACAAGTCGAAGACAGGAATGAATTATTTATTTCAAATTTACATAGTTACAAAGTAAGGAGCTCCAAAAAAGGGTTGACCCACCTCTAGCCTGGATGCAAGCTGCCACACGACGTGGCATAGAGTGATAAAGCTCCTGATGGTCTCCTGTGGTATTTCTCGCCATATTTGCTGCAATCGTCGGGTTAGGTCATCAATATTCTCTGGTAGATGCAGTAGCCATCCCATTAAATCCAGACATGGTCGAATGGAGAGAGATCTGCCTGACCAAAGAAGTGTTTGACAAGCTGTAAGACAGCTCATAGCAACACGTGCTGTATGGGGTCTGACATTATCTTGCTGAAAAATAAAGCTGACAAAGGTACTGACAAAGGATCGGTAGCAAAACAGGTCTCAGAATGTCGTCGACGTACCGCTGTGCTGTAAGTGTGCCTCTAATGACGACCAAAGTGGTCCGGCTAAGGAGGTAAATGGCACCCCAGACCATAACTCCTGGTTGAGTATCTGTGTGGCGAGCAGTAGTGAAAGCAAGATCGTCACGCTGCCAGACACGTCTTTGATGATCGTCGGGTCACAGTAGAAAGCGGAATCCGTCGGTAAACATTATACGTCCCCAGTCAGCATCATTTCATCCTGATCAAACCAAGCTCCACTGTAATCTGGCTCTACAGTGTGAAGGCGTGAGTGACAGGTGGCGTAGCGATCAGTACGAGCATAGATTTCGCTCAATCAGCAATATGTGAATGATCATGTTGGACACTCGTTTGCGGGTCGCATATCTGATGGATAACAATGAATCAGGCTCTGGGACAGCTGATCTGACAATCACTCTGTCCTCCCCATTTTCTGTGGCCCTAGTTCAACCGCTATCATCATGACGCTGAAATATGCCATTGAGCACCCACTCCTGCCGACATCTGCTAATCGCCGCATCGCTTCGACCCATATCACGAACGATTCTCCGATTTGCCCAACCTGCCTCTTTCACTCCAATGATATGACCTCTTTCTAACTCGTAACAAGTTCAAATCCTGCGGCGAAGCATTTTTTCAGCCATTGAAAAGCTCCAATCGTAATGCAACAGAAAATGTGACCATTGAGAATCGCTTCTTATATATACCAGTTGATGCGCAGTTCCGATGCACTTTAGCTCCACCTATTCATTCGTTGGATACCAAATCTTAATCATTTGCAAGTTCGGTCCAAATGTCTTTGCGTACGAAATTTCAATACATTTGAGCAACTTTATCTTGGTGTATCATTTTTTTTATACAGTGTATAAGAATAATTATAATAATAAGGTGAAAAACACAAAATGATTAATAATAACCAATTCAATATTCATTTCAAAATTGCTTTGTGTGAAACTTCTATCTGTGTTAACTTACTTAAATCTAAAATATGTGATTATAAATATATTGGTCAAACCTGTCATAATATTAATATACATTTTAATCAACTTAGGTATGATACTAATAAATTTAGGAACATAAAAATGCATTAAAATTGAAATTCAGGGCACTTATACTCATAAATGTGAAAATTGTAACTTTTAATAAAATTGTGCTTAATAATGAAAGAAGATTATCGTTAGAAAATAATTATATGAGAGTTTATACAATACTGTTTACTCATAAAGTCTTCATTTCTTTGCTTTTTAATAAGAAATATGATTTAAAGTTTTAAGCAAAAGGGCAAAAGAAAGTATTTTTATGAGAATTATAGTTACAGTGTATTCAATGTTTCCAATAATGTTATGCACAAAAAATAGAATAGAAATAAGAAAAATTATGGGCATGGGTGTTATTTAAGATGTAATTTATATCTTAAATAACACATTTGAAGAGGGTTTTCTTTTTGGTAAGAAGAATGTGAAAATAAATTTTTTGTTAATGATGTAAATTAAATAGATAGCACTTATATGACTAAGGATATATATATAAATTTTTATTTTATAAGTATCACATTTGTGACTGTAACAAGGGTAATGAAGAAAAATTGAGCATTGCTGAATTATATTTATGAATAAATCCTTTGAGAGATAAAATAAATTATTACAATACTCCAAAAAGCATGAAAAATTAATTCCATCGATATTAAAAAGCTTTTAATTTTATTGAAAATAGGCGTTGTTTGATCCGTAATTATAAAAATTTTAAAGATTTACAGAGGCATAATGTTTGTAAGTGTAAGGAGTATACAGAATATATCAATGAAGAATACCAACACGCGTGATTACAGGTTATTTTATTATTGTTAGGGATAAAAGTCTTGAAGAGATTATATGAATAAAAGTGTAAGTTTCATAATTATAATTTCTAACAATAATTATTTTAATGAAAAATTAAATAACTTATTGATATTTTTTAATACTGATTTGGTTTTTAAATAAAATTTACTTATTGAATATATAAAAGAATTTAAATTTTATATTAATTGAGAAATTAAATATTTGAATATTAAGAAAAATTAGAGCACTAAGCTTCAGGGCTTAAAAGGTTCCATACAAATTACAAGGTGAGTGCATTATTTGTCATACTGATGTCTCTGGTAACTATGTTATAACTCGCAAATGATTTAATATTATTAAGACTAATAAATACTGGATTAATAATAAAACTTTTATTATTGTTCCTAATAATGATCACCAATAGAGTTAAAACCTTATATAAGAAATAGGTTATACAATGAATATTGTAAAATTTCAACACATGTTTGTAACTCATATATTTCATGAATTGTATACTAAATTTGGACCTGTGATTAATGGTTTCAAAATGTACACAACTAAAGTTGGTGAAATCATATAATTTTTTTTAAAAAAACCTATAAATGGTTTTGATAAGACTGTTGTTATTAAAATTAGTAATGAGATTATATGAACTATATAAAGGATAAAGAGATATATGTATTTATTTATTTTATAGTTATAACTTCTAAGATTTGATGAATTCTATGGATATAGGGATTTAATTAAAGTTATCATGGTTAATTTTAAAGAATTAAAAATTAGTAATTCTTTATCTCTTAAGAAATGAAATTTTTTATTAGTATTGGCTTAAAAGTAAATTGTATGTGGTACAATAATAAAAAAATGTAAACAAATTAATGGTGCACTACAAAGAGATTCTGCTCTAAGTAAGAGTCGTAAGTCTAACCCTCTCTTTTGTTGTTTTAAATATTTACAATATCTTTCATAAGGTATGTGAAATGTTTATCAATAATCCTTGCATCTTCGGGTTCATAATATTCAGAAAAGAATTGCATTATTGTCATTAAATGTATATTATCATTGTAGAATATGAAATAGTACACTTCATTATATTTGATGTATATCATGCTATTCAATCCACAATTTAAATGCTTCCACATTTAATTTTAGAAGGCATGAAATTATGAAATGGCTGTTATAATTTTAAAAATTTTTTCTTCCTACCCAGGTTGCACATTGAAAAATGGGGCTAATGGTATTCATTTAACAATGTCTCGAGAAGGACGACCAAGTGGTGAGGCTTATGTAGAATTTGAAACTCCTGAAGATGCCAACAAAGGCTTGGAAAAAAAATAACGAACATTTGGGCACTCGTTACATAGAAGGTAAAGTATTGTAGTATTCTTCTATCCTGTTGGCACATATATATGGCAAAATGCATCTCTGTCTTATTCTGTTGATTAAAAAGAGGTGGGAAGTTAAATATGGCTCTTCCTTTTGATTTTGTACCCCTCAAGTTAGGTCGCAAAGGAGTTGCTGTAAAGAATTCTTTTTTAAGGAAATTTATTTGTTATAATTAGTTCTATAGAGCAGTAAAACATTCATAAAATTTAATGTGTGCAAATTTTAGTGTATCTTTTGGCTTTAACACAGTGAGGAGACAATTGAAATGTAAACAAAAAGAGTGAATGTTGAAACACACAGCACTTATCATAAACATATGAGGTTATACTAGAAAGTATTGTTCTTTATTCCTTCTGGAATAATCTATGCAAATACATTTAACATCCATTTAAATTGGTGAGCAAGCTCAGCAAATATTCTAAGGGAAAGCAATAATTTTTTAGGGGGTGAGTTGCAAAAAGGGGATGCTAGCTGTTGCAATTTGTCGCGAAATTACTACTGAATTTCGTTATAGTATGCATAGAGGTTTACTGGCCCAAGGAGTTCTGTTACAAAACACAAGGCCACATGTGGCCACCACTTAGATTCCTGGTACTAAGAAATTGACTTATTTATTGTTCAAGCTTAAACATCTTCAAGGACTATGTTTTCCCTTGTATAATGACATTCATTGTGTCAAAAATTAGCTTTATCATCAGAGTATATCTTTTTTATTACCAAGGCTGTAATTTTTTTTTTTATTATTATTTGTGCCTCAACAAGCTAGGCAGATATGTGAAAAAAAAGGGTTTATATGCACCTTCATATATGTTACAATTTCTTCATTGAATATACATAATTATTTTAAAAAGGTAGGCAACCTTACTTTGTGATACTTCTTTGTATAATAGACATTTTGATGATTAACACTCTCTGGCTGCTCATCCCGCGATTTCCGCGGGCGTGTGTTTTTCTTCCTTTATTCAGGAGCGCATCCCGCTTTTTCCCAGTTTAACCACTGAAACAAATTATATACTGTATTAGACGTTCAATTTACGTTTTGGCCAACAAATATCGTTAAATGTCCACAAAATTGCGGCATTTGAAGGCAAGTGGTAATACCGCTCAAACTTCACATCGATAGCTTGTCATTTTTCAAGCCACATACCCCCTAACCACATAAAAAGAGAACCTCGAAGACAGTTTGCTGTCCAAGAAAAGATGCTAATGGAAAAAAAATTCTCAAAGAAACACGAATCTGTTCAAAGACTGTGAAGTTGGACTTTGCCTTGAACCCTGTTTCGAACTGTATCATACTAAATTTGTGTATCTAATTTATTTTTTTCTCAGTGCTTTATATTTTTTTAAATTTCATGCATTTTACTTTTTTATATTATGCAATAAATAAAAATTAACTATAATTCAATTGAAATGGATTTTAAAAAAAAAAAAAATTTTGGTGATAACATCTGAAATTGGTTTTTCTGGCAACTTAGTTTCTCATGTTAAAAATCTATATAAAAAATCTTTTCCAGAAAGAAAAAATGCATTTTTCAATTCTCCAATATATATAGAGTTAAAATATGCTACAAAAAAAATACACAATTTTTGAAGCGATTTCGGTTCACAAATTGAGCAGTCAGAGGGTTAAAGGTATTATTCTCAGTTCTCAATTACATATTCATTTCTTTGTAAAATGTTTTACAACTTATAACTGCACCCAAATATCTTGGGGTATAATTGGAGAGAAAAACAAAATTTTGAATTTAAAGGGTTTTTTTTTTTTTAAGAAAGACAATTATATGTTAATATCTTGGGTTTTGTATTTTAATTTTTTTTTATAACTATTCCATATGAGGAACATTTTCATTATAACTTTGTATTTCACTTTTTAAAATTGGAAAGTAATTATCTATAATTAATTCTAATCTATCTATAATTTATTCTAATCTATCTGTTAAAGCCTTGTAGAAAATTTTATATTATCAATAATTTCAGAGACTTGTTTAATATTAAGGAACCCATTTTGATACCCAGTAACTCAAAACTTCTAACTAGAATTTTACAAATTTTTTAAGTTTTCCTTTTTTTTTTTTTTTTTTTTGTTTGTTTGTTTAATAGCTTTCTATTGGGCATTATCTATTGTAAAATAATAATTTAGGATGCATAGAAGAAGCTTTTGAAAAACTTCATTAATTCTTCGATGATTTTTGTCCTTTAAAATGAGTCTAATTCCCTTTTTGGATTAAATAAGGAAAAATAAACCAGGATAATATTCTATGTATCAAAAAGTAAATCAATATTTGTTTGATCCATACTTGAAGATAAACGATGTACCGTCAGGATGGCAATTGGAAATGACTTTTTTTTAATAACATGACTAAAAGCAGGGTTGATGAGCTATGTGAAACTTAATCTTTTCCAAAGGGGTGCCATCATTGGTCTCCATCTTATGTTTTTGAATGAACCTATAATACATATATATTATTGATGGATGCAATAATATGGGAAATTTGAGCTATACAGTTATTCTAATTTAGTTTTAGAAAAATTACAAGAACATTTATTTAATTGTATGAAGTTTAATATTCTCTCCCTTAAGAAGGGTTTTAAAAAATATCAATGAATTTATAGAAAACTATTAACCTAGAACAGTTCAGGGAAGACCATCCAGATTTTGCAGTATGTGATCTAGAAAAGATCTGTAAACATGTATACAATACAACAGATAAATACGCAAAAAAGATGTAATTTTTTTTGAAGTTTTTGAGAACAAAATAAAATCGTATGAAATTATTTTTAGATGACTTAAAATTCAATGTATGCAATTTTAGCCTTACTTTTTTCTATTTTGATAAAGCTTTTATAAATCCTCCAATGATTTGATTAATTTATCCTTTGAATCTTTGTCAGAAAAATTTTTGCATATTAATATTTTACATTGCATGCCTGATACTATTTATATTTCATGAGCTAGAAAATTTTCCTTTATGTTTTTTTTTTTAAGTTTCAATTCCAATTTAAAGAAATCTTGCAAGCTTTGTCCCAAAACTGATGAGAATTTTACTGCATGTTTCTGGTGCCTTGCAAAAGAAAACAGCTGGTGGCTGCAAGTTAATTGAAGCTTCAATTACATATAACAGTTAGCATGTGGTCCAATTTATGTGGGCATTAACAGTGCCCTTTTAGAGATGTCATTGTTTGAACACATAAATATGGTCATGATGCTGCAAAGTATTATATAATGATAAGCAATAAAATTTTGTGTTTAACTTTGTAAATGTGGTAGTGAAACTATGGAAATATCAAAAAAGAAGCTTAATAGCAACAAAGTTTTTATCAAAATCCCAGTTCTATAAGAGGCACCATACTTATAAGAATAGGTAACAGAATGTGGAATACGACCTGCTGAATGGATGACCATAAATGTTAAAAGCAGGGAGCAATATTGATCGAAGAATATTTTGAATTCAGGGCGCCATTTAAGTGTACATTAATCATGAATATCGTAGAACTGCCTAAAACATCCGTTCACTGTATCGTTATGGATAAATTGAAAATGGTTAAAATCCTCACCACAAAGACATCCATGTGGAGATTTTGCATGAAATGTTGGATTGTGTTGCAAGTGACTCAAGTTTCCAGAAAAGAGTCATAACCAAAGAGGAAAGTTGGATGTTACTATACGATCCTAACTCTAAAGCAACAGAGTGCGGAATGGACCTCCCAAACCCTCCTTGGCCGAAGAAGACTTTTATGGTCAAACCACAAGCAAATCTCTCCCAATTGTGTTTTTTAACTCTATAGGAGTGGTTCCCAAGGAATTCATTGCATATATGCAGACAATTAATTGGCAATTTTATCTGGAAGTGCTCAAACACTTAAGGAAAAGAGTGAACCACACCTGCTCTGAGATTGTCGGCAGCTGGATTGTCCACCATGACAACTCTAGGCCCTATTTGGCATGGATGGTGATTGAGTACTTTATCCTATAAAACATTATTGTGCCATCCGTCATACTTTTAAGACTTGGATCCCTACTACTTATTTTTGTTCTATAAACTTAAGATGGAGTTTTTGGTATAATCGTCTTTTAAAATATCGGCACAGTCAAAAATACTCAAGAAACCATGACTTCAAAGCTTTGAACTATCTTGCAAAATGAGTTAGCACAGTATTAACAATGGCAGCACTGCTGGATTCTTCATATTGATACTCAAAATTCATATTTTGAAGAATATTAAATGTCTTAATTGTCTGTCCATTTGTATAATTTTTAAAAAAAATTCTCATTACTTTTTGGACATAACGTGTATTTTATGAACTTTCTTAAGCTCAATAAGTCTTTTTTAATAAACAAAGGTAGGAATGTGTTTGTGTGAAATGTGTGCACAAGTATTATGTTAGAACCATATTTATTTTTCATGATGATTATTAGATTATCAAATATTCTGACATTAATTTGTTGATTAACATTTTGATGTGTAATGAAATATTGTCAGATTTTTTAATGGCTCTTTTTTTTTATACATAATCCAAGTATTAATTTAAGATAATATAGTCATATTTAGATATAAGGCATTTAAAAATTTCTTTTTATGCTTTTTTAAAAATGGTATTTTTATTTGTACTTTTTAAAATTGTTAGTATGATTTAAAGATTCATTTTCCTTGTTCATTTTTCAGTTTTTCGTTCTAAAGAAAATGAAATGGAATGGGCTCTACGAAGATGTGGATTAGATGGACAGGAAGCATTTGGTGATGCATGTGTTCGTTTGAGAGGCCTTCCCTTTGGATGTTCAAAGGAAGAAATAGCCCAATTTTTTACAGGTTAAATTGATATGTATATTTAACAGTGAGATAAAGTATAATATGTGTTAGTTATATTTTGAGAGATCCCCTTGGAAGACTTTTAAGTTTATTCATTTCTTGACTTCTTAATATACACACATGAACTCCCCCCATCCCATCTCTTAGAAATGTTCTTTTTCGTGAATTATTAACTCTGATCAGTGTAACTCTGCCCTTATTGATCTTAATACTGTTTTAGTAGATTGTTTGATTTTAAACTTGTGCAATATATATTTAAATTATAAATATTTGTTTTAATCGTGTTAAAAATTTTAATTCGTAAAATACTGCACAATTACTTTATTAATTTGTTATATAAGTTTTATTCCTTTTAAAATTACCTTTCACAAACTCTCCATATTTTTGTTATTAAAAATGATGAATTTATTATTAAATATTTAAATATCGTAAATGGATACAAAAATTTGTCATACATTATTGCATATTTAATTAAGGGTTAATCTCTCATTTCTTGCTACTAAGATTGCAATTTCTGGGGGGGGGGATATCTAATAAAAGATTGCTATGTATAATGTATTTGATAATCTATAGTAAGATTACATAGAATGGTCTAAATATTCATAATATACAATAGATATAATTGAAAAAGTTGTGGTAATTTCTTCAATTTTGGGTCATTTATAGTCATGTGCAATATGAAAGGTGATAGATTTTAAAATGGCTTGTTGAAGTGTGACTTGTTGGGCTTTTAACTGACCATAATTTGGTATTGCATAATTAGCTAATAGCCAAATATTTCATCTGATTTTAAAATTTGGTTTTGAAGTCTGATTTTTTTGAAAGCTCTTGTTAAAATTACAAAATGACTTGTATACTTTAAAAAAAATGCAGTGCTTCCCCTGTAATCTGGCACTTCACCTTTGACTGCCAGTAATCCATCATTTTAATACAGGAAAATTGTAATGCAGATACAGTCAGATCTCACTATAGTTAACTCGAAATATACTAAATTCTTGATTTTAGTGGATTTTTTCAATGGTTCCTGTCATTTTAAATGCTTCCAGTGAACTCCTGAAAAAGAGCTATTTGGCTTATAGTGAATTGAAATAACCCTTCCATAGATTTTTTTTTACAGCTTTTCTTATGTTATTTTATTCTTGTATATGAAAATCTACTGAAATACTGCATTCCAAAATTCTGCTTCTAATCCTATTTTTCCTATCCTCCTTGCCATTTCTAAGAATCAACTACTAGTTTATTACCTCATAAATAGAATTTCTTTTTCCTCACATTCTCCACCATTTTTAAGAATCCACTTGTCCATTACTTGTACTCCTTTCTTCAAAACGCCACTCATAGAAAAAGAAACACTAGTGGAAAGGATAATAATGGGGTATCTTTTGATGTCCACCTCTTTTCTATCTCTAGGACCTGTTTTCTTTCAACTGAAAATGCTTTTTGCCATATCAGTAGTAACCCCCCTCCTCCCAAGAAAAAAAAAAGGTCAAAATGATGAATTTTGTAAAGAGGAAAGCATTTTCAATTGAGGTCAAATGAAAAATCGATGCATGCAATTTTGCTTATCAAAATAAGAGTTTTCAATATTTGAAAAAAATTGCTGTGGGATCATTGCGGACCATGAAAAAGTTAAGACAGAGCAAAGAAGCTACATTTGGCTGAAAAAGAGAATGTAGATGCTCTTTTAAAATGATTCATCATTCAGCAGATTATACATATAAGCCAATATATTATGTAATTTATATTAATAATTTGTGTCTCTTTACATTGATTATTTTCAACAAAATTCATTATAGTGAGTTTTTTATTTGGTTCACAGATTTACAGTTTCACTATAGTGGGGTTCATCTGTATTTTATGTCAATTGAGTAACAAAGGTTATCAATACTAAATAGTAAATTTGTTGTAATTTTAGTTATTTTGTGTGCTTGACACTTTATATGCATGCACTGTATAAATTTATACAATTATTATACATAGCATTTGGTGTTAAAATGCATTATTAGTGATTTTCCAGTAATCCAGTGTTTTAGCTAATTTGGTGGGGCTCTGGACCAATATCTGCCAGATTACTGAGAAGACTGTATTTACAAGGGTTTGCTTTACTTCTATTCTCCCCTTACAAAGATGAAAAATTGTGTTATTGAACAACATTAGTGAAACAATGCTTAAATTAAAATGAGAGGTGTGGGATTTTGAATATGTTATAAAAGTATTTCTTTGATTAATTGATTACATAAGGATTAGAGTAGCTCTGTATATATTACATTAAGAACATTTTATGTTAAATTTTTTTAGAATTTCAATTTATTAAATCCTGAAATAACTAAAATATTTTTTTATTAATTGTCTTGGCATGTTGAGTTTTTGCTGTAATTTTATTGCTAAGGTAGTATTTTTTTGGAAGTTTTTGAATATATAGTTATTGAGTTTGTAAGTAATCTTATTTCCATTATATATAATCATTAATATCACTAATTTCTTGAATTAGTGAATTAAAATGAATAATTTATGAACCAGTCTTACGAATTTGGTATTATACCAGAAATTCATAGTGTATGTAAAGACTTTAATATGTACAGATTGCTATTTTATGTTTATGTCTACAATTATTTTATGCCATTGCCAAAGGATTCCTTTCTTATAAAACTACATTTTCAATTCTGAATTAAAAAATTTTAATATTAGTTACAAATGTTTAGTTCAGTATTCAACAGCTTTTTTGGAATTATATATTTTGAGTTCAATTATTAGAAAGAGAAAAGTGTAATTTAAGTCATGCTTGCGATCTAATATTTAAATGATTTTTTGTAATTAGTTAAGAAACTCACTTTTTGTAATAGTTGCTAAATAATGGGAGGGGGGAAACCCTTCAAAATCAACATGACTTAGTTTTATTATGTAATTTTTATAGTATATTTTTCTTCAAATAAATATATCAGCAATAAAGTATAAAATTGATTTCCTGCTTTTTAAACTGTATGTAATGTTAATAGCTTAAAATTGTACATATTCTTTTTAGTTGTATTCTTTTGAATTTTAGTGGATTATATAACCCTTTGATGGTTATGAGAACCTACAGTTTCACTTATTATGTGCAGCATTACTACCAAAACCGGTCACTGAAAGTGACCTGTTTGGTCATGATACTGCGTGTTATAAGAACCATTTTCATCTTAGTTGCTTTTAGCAGCCATTTTCACCTAGTTGCTTCTGAAAATGTCATTTTTTTTTACAGTGATTCAGATAACTCTCTGGCTTTTAAAGATTTCTTGAAAGGACTATTTGCAGTACATTAATGTAACATTTATTACTTGTATTTTGTAGTAATTCAGTGACTCATATATATTAAAATGTCTTAAATACATGCAATTTTAAACTTTGCAAAATATTTAATTATATTGACTCAAATCTCTGTGTAATATACTTAAAAAAAAAACCCAAGCAATTTTCACATGTTCAATCATTAATTTATGACTCATCAAAATTATGTAGCTCTTTTGTTTTAAGTCATTTTGGCAACTTCTGCCAAATACACATGCAAAAAGAAAAATCGGCAGCATTTTATTTCATTTGGCAGAATATTTTATGGTTACCTGCTGTCAAACTGATTAAAGATGGCAAGTTAATCCTCTATAACTAACCAATGCAAGATATATAAGTAAACAAAATCAACTCGTCAGCATGCATTTGAGAAAGATTTCACTATGTGAGTAGCGCTCAGTTGTAACCATTTTGGCTAAGAAACTTCTGATGATTTGAACTCTCATATGTGCAGGTTATGATGTATTATTTAAATGTGAGCCATGCTCATTCATGACCATCAAAAGGTTAAATATTGCTTTTGTTTAAATAAGATTTAGATTTAAAACTAAAATTTTCTATTTTTCTCTCTCTCTCTTTTTTTGTTAATCCGGTTTTTACGAGAAATCGTGTACAGTAATTGACAAAATTATGGATATTTCTTGAAATTTAATTTTCAACTTTGCATGCTTTTGTGAAGAAAATAAACCCCATGCTTCATAACATATGAATGCTTACAGAAATAAAATAAAAAATGAATAAAAGTTAAAATTTTAAAAATTACACTAGATAACAAGGCATTTACAGGGAATTCAGAAAAATGTGAGTCTAACAAATTGATAGATGTTTCAGATTTTCCTTAAATTTAGTTTGGGCATTCTGGTGTAATATGCAGTACAAAAGAAATTGTTCGACATCTTCAATATCATCACAACTATCAAGTCCACTAGTCACACAAGAAACAACTTAAAATTTCCATGTCTATTTTAAAACTTTAGTTAACCTAAAGTCAATTGAAAAGTGTATATACTTTAAATGCAGAAAAATAGTTAGGAAAATTTTTAATGTCCATAGTGTCTTGGATGAAACACTAAATTCAGTATTCCATTCCAAAACAATCATATAATGCAAATATTTATATATGATCAAAAGTTTATTAATACTTAACTGTTATTAATAGTTTTACTTTTTAGAAAAGTACAACATAAACAAATCCTGGCACTGCTTTTAGTATTAAGTAAGGGTATCTTTTATTCTTAATTTCCACATTGTGATGTTTCATTAAGCTGATAAGTATTTTCAGTACTTTTCCATTTCACCAGAACGGGATAAAGTTGCCAAAAATGAATCAACCGACACGAAACGGAAATATACTTTTTGTATGCTTACTGTGTGTTGTTGCCAATAAAGTCTGCTTGGTAAGATTTGTGCCGGTGAAATGGAAAAGTACTATATTTTCTTGTGTTATTACATGGTACCAATATCCAATTATAGCCCCTATTTATTTTTTTTTTTGATAGACATTGACACCTTTTAAAAATCATTCATGAATGTACTGATTTCTATAAGGTTTTTTCCTTAACAGCTCAATAATTCAAATCCTGTTCAGTTATTAAACTATTATTTACATATCTTTATTGTGTGACAAGGAACTGAAATTTTGAAAAATATAGGAGTTTAGATTGTTAAATTAAAATTATCCAAAAATATTGTCTTTTAGTATTATTGGAGGAAAATTCAATAATTGGTAACAGTTTTGGGTCCAAAAAGATATCTAGATACTTTCTTGCATTTAGCTGTTTCAATTACTTGTAACCGTTCTACACCTGCCATATTAAACGTTAGTTGGATGTTCTATATTTAGCTTGATAGTATCTGGTATACATTTTTTTTCAAAAAAGATATTTTACTCTTATCAGATCAAATAATCTGTTTCCATTAGTCATCTAACCAATCAGTATGCTCTTTCATTCACCAAATTCTGTTTGTGGCAGTGCTGTTGACCAAGAAATGTTTTTTTTTCTCTTGGAATTGTAGCTTTAAATCCAAAACTTTTTTTTGATAACTTTCTTCCTTTTGTTCTTGAATTCGCAATAACTTAAATTGCCCTCAAGTTATTTTGAACGACTTCAGATGACATCCTACTGTTATGAACTGGCTTAGTACATTTCATCCTTACTTAACTGGTTTTTTTCCCCTTACATATGTATTGTAGAAGTAGAATTTCGACATATGAAACATTTTCATATGTAGAAGTAGAAATTAATATTACTGCAATTGTTGTTCGTTTTGTGGGTGTCTAATTTATCTTTTGTTTGTTTTCTTAGTTCAATTGTTTGTTTACATTATAAATGGAATTGTAATTATAAATTAAAATGCTAGTACCATTCTAAAAAAGTCAAAACCAACAGTTCAATTTATATCATACTCAAAACATTTTTTTACAACATAAAATGTGTAACAGTTTTTCTTGGAATGAATTTCAACCTATATGTTAATTCTTTTGAGAATTAATGTAATTTTTTTTAATATTGAAGGTAGTTGGAACTTTTTTGCTTCATTTCAGCATTAGATTTACTATAACATATATATATATATGTATATTTGCATTATATGAAAATGTTTGTTTTCTATAAAAATTAATATATTTTACAACTTTGTATATGATTATTATAAGCATGTAGTTGTGAACAAATCATAATTTAATTATTTACGCCGGCAAGTAAAGGCATGCTTATGGTTTTAATGTACCTGATTAAGAGTTAGATATAAAGATCTTCATAAAAATTAAGGATATTAGATTGCAAGATGCAATGTTTTAAGTTTTTCAAAGAATCATTTATATTTCTTTAATGAATGATTATTACCAGTTATTGCAAGACCTCACTATCCATAATTTCTTTTAATTAGCATGAGCAAATTTTTTTGTTTTTTCAGTAATTTCATTTTGTTTAAAAAAATCAGTTTTCAGATCTGGTTCTCAATTTGATTTGTAATATGATCATAATTTTAAAAATAAAATATTATTTTAGGTAAAGTTTGTAAAATTAAATTGTAGT
>BMAW01049477.1:144865-167658 GCA_019974015.1 Nephila pilipes
TCTTGATGAGAGTGTTGGCAATGTTTCATCATTATTATTTTATATTTACTCAAGATTCATCAAGTGAAAAAACTTTCATATATTAATTATACATTTTAATTTTACAAATAAAAAGGAAATGTTAATTTTTACAAATGAAAGGATTTATTATAGAAAAATTAAATTTACACAGTATTGTTTCAAACTTTATATTTACATAACCATGATTTCAATAACTATATTATTAATATATTGACCGAATTTCAGTGATTATTATAATTTTCAACAAATTTAAAAGAAACAATACAAAAATTACCTTTTTAAATTATATATATATATGCGCAAACACACACACACATATATATATATACTAAACTATTAGAGTATTATTCATCTATAATTCACTCTTTCAGCAGTTTCAGTATCTTCTGAATCAGAATCTCCAGTACTAATGTCAAGTGACAGGTCATCCTCTAATGGTCCATCTTTTTCCTATTAATTATTTTCAACAGTTTCCACATGTTTACAATGCGCTACCCATTCTACTGAAGTAATCTCGTTAATAGCTTTTTGAAAAAGAGATTTCAGATTGAATCACAGTGATAAAAAGGAAGTCTTAAAACTTCATGCCTTTCTATCTGTATTAAATTATGTATTTTATAGACGATTTACTTTGGACTATTACTATCTATAAGAGAGAACGGTTCTACTTTCCGTATTTACTCGTAGTGTATTCCGTTGTTTTTTAGCCTGTCTATCGTGACTTTTTTTTGTTGAATACTTTGTAGGAGTACGATTTTCGACATTCGTATGATACTGTTTGGTTGCAAATTTGGAAGAAGTTTTTCTCAACATCCATTGTTTGAAATTGTCATTGCTCATTTGTCCGTGATAGTCACCGCTTTGCATCGATGCTTTATATACAAGTTTAGCATCCGTAACAATACCTGTTGTTACGGACAAGCCACTTAAGACCCGCCGTGTAGTCGGGGCCCAAAGTCCTATTGGCATGGTGTGGAAGTTAAAAGAGAGGGGAGTGCCAGCTCAGGTGTCGTCCTCGTCACTTGACCGAGGTTCAAAATTACGAGGTCCGTCGGCAATAGCTCTTGTGTTGCTTCTAATGCGTTATTAAGGTAAACTAAACTGATCAATATAGACAATCGGTCGTCCAGCTTTCCGATGCAGTCTTATTTTTACAACGTTTTTCTGAATTTCACTTGATGTGTGTGTCTCATCAAATTTTCGATCGTTAATTTAACCAACTTCCCATCAAGCTAGAGCTTTGAAATTTTGGGAATCGTTCGTACTCGCCCAACAATGCAATATTTAGACGTTTGCGACAAGTTTTAACTCATATTTTTTTTTAATAATGCAGTTTAGCCCAATCACTTGGCGCAATTTGAATAATTGCCAAACTTGGCGATTTTTTTTTTTTTTTTTTTTTTTCCTTTTTGGCTGAATGTTAAGTCCGCTTCGCGGACCAATTTAGCAACATTTGGCAAAATACCGCCAAATAATTCCTGTCTCCAAGAGTGGTTTGACTAAACTGTATTCCAACCATTTAATTTACCGGATTAATTAATTTTAGTTAGTTTTAACGTTGTTATGTATTTCACTTGGTGTGTGTCTGTATGTATGTGTATCAGTGTGTCATCAAATTGTCTATTGTTAAGTTAACCAACTTCCCATCAAGCTAGAGCTCTAAAATTTTGGGAACCGTTCTTATTTGCCTAACAATGCAATATTTAGATATTTGCGACCAGTTTTAACTAATATTTTAATAATTTTTTTAATAAACTTTGCCACCATATAAAAACGTTGGTTTTTATTTCGAATTATTTTTAAATATTTATGTCTCTAAAAAACAATATCTGCCTTTCCATAAAGACTATCCTTTTATTCAATCACTTTTTCTATCGAAAATTCATTGAATGTAACATTTTGCGCTATGTGTCTTGTTTCCACGAAAATCCAATTTTTTCTTTTCATACGGGTTGTAATTTTCTGTGAGATTGTACTTTTTTTCCTCTTATATAAAATTCTGGAATTATTTGATGTATAACACACTTGTCAAAATAATCTATCTCCCAGTTTCGCTAAGTCTTTTCGGTGTTTACCAGTGAGTTTAATACTGTTGACGAGCCCAATGCTGAAACTTCATTTCTGATTTTTTTTTTATTGTAGCTTCTGAAACATTACTTGCTTGAGAAGCCCTTTTCAGAGCTTGTGGGAGCGGAATTAACAACGATTTCGATGGAGCTTCACTGGAACAAAATTCCGCAACATTGTATATGATTTTTCGAGCTTGTGATTTCAAAGCTTCACCTTTCCTAAAATGAAAAGGCTTTTGCCAGTTAAACAAAAAATTATTTAAACTTTATGTGAACAAATAATTAAAAAGCAAAATTAAATCAAATATAAGAGAACGCGTACAACTACTTGAAATCCGAGAAAGAGAATGGCCGGAGGTAACTCCCAATTTAAATGAATTGGTCTTCCTACTCAAAATACTACAACAACCGCCAATAACCAGACTGCTTGGCGGGAGCTAACTTAGTGATAGACAGACAGTATGATTGATATTAACTATTCTTACCTGACCAATTTATTCGCAAAATTCAAAGTCAGCTTCAAGGCGACGAGGTCAATTTGATCATAACAAAATCCGTTATTTCTGCCTTCTTAAGCAAACTCGCTTTTTGGAAGCAGCATTTAGGTCGCAATGAGTTTGCCATTTTACAATCTTGTCGGATCTGCATAAGAATAGTGAAATCCCCTTCGATGGTGCATACGTTAAGTGTCAGTTCTTTGCACAAGGAATTTTCTGAACGTTTTGAGGATATTTTGTCTTAAGATGTTTTTCAATGGGTCATGAATTTTTTTTTTTAATGATTATTGAGTCTACTGAGATTCAGATTCATAAGGAACCGGTCGAACTTTCTACAAAGGAAATTTCGAAAGCCATTTTTCAGAATGGTGATCGTCTCACAGATTTTTGGCTTTTATATCTACATAAGCCATCTCTACTGTGAACTATCATCAAAATTATTTTTAATTTCCTTCCCTTCTCCCTACCTCGTCGAGCGAAGATTCCTGCTATGACGATCTAGTGACAAAAAAAAGTGAAATCAGGCCCAAATCTTAAAGAGGGGACATGCGCCTTCATCTCACCAAAAAGTATTGAGTTTTAGTTTAGTTTTTATTAACGTCGCACTAGAAGCTACACGAGGGCTATTGGCGACGGACCTCGTAATTCTGAACCACGGTCAAGTGACGAGGACGACACCTGAGCTGTCACCCCCCTCTCCTAACATCCACGCCAGCTTGAGGACTTTGGCCCCGAACAGATTTAACGTGCATCAGCCCCGGCTACACGGTGGGCCTTTGGCGGCCAAGGATCGAACCCGCGAGTCCACGACCTTGACCACTAGGCTACCGCGGCCCCCAAAAAGTATTGATCCGAACGTTAGGAAACTAGTACTGAACTATCTACCCGTACGACCATCCCACTGACATAGGTACTTGATTGTTTCATCAATACTTTTTTAGTCAAAAAAAAATTTTTACCATTTTTTTTTTGTTTTAAATTATTTAATTAAGAATAAAAAAACTCTTAAGTATCATTAAGTCATTAAAATTTTTTTTTCAAACAGACTGCAATAAAGAATCGAGTTAAATCTCGCAAATTTGGTATGAAAGTCTACTGAAGAAAGTATATTTTGCCTCTTATAATTCAGTAACCTTCTCCCTTTAACCATACCCTAAATTATGGGATTTTCATAAAGGGGGCGGGGTAAAAATATTTTACTACTTGGAGAAAGTAGCTTTAAAATGGTTGAGATATACTGATGCAGACCCTGTTTAGGACATCCAAGTGTTCTAAACAGGGTCCTAAAACACACACGGCAAATCCAGTTTCGGGAGAGCTGTAGACGACTGACCTCATAATTTTGAACCTAAATCAAGTGACAAGGATGGCACTTTCCTCCTTGCCCCTAGAGCTATCCTGCCATGACATTCTCTAGAAGAACAAGTTGATCAGGAATCTACTCTTGCCAATCAATAACAACTTTTTATTAATACAATAAAAATCTACCTCCCATGACAGAGCCGTGCATATAACCAACTTTTATTTTCTATTTATCAACTTTTCTTCTCCAATTTGTCGACTTTTATATTCGGATAGAAATAATACATTATCTTTGGACAAAAATGCAATTATAATCGTACCTCTGATTAAAACTAGTACATGATTCATTCTTCTCGACGTCTGATATTTCAATGCTCCGTTAATGAATTTATGGGACTGAATTTATTTTAGACTCGGTGGTAAGTTTTCAACATCGAATCTTGAATCTATTAAGATTTTTACAATCAGGCGCACTAATATCACCTTCTTTGTGAAGAATGTTCATTATTGAAGAAAAGTCTTCCCAGATTAATTTTATTGTTAAAGCCAATTTAATTTTATGAATGATTCAGACATTTTGGATATCCATAAACTACTTGCATTTTTTTCACTGTTCTTCGATATTTCAGGAATTTCCGATTTTCGTGGCGCATCTCCTGAATTCTATAAATTGTAGCAAATGCATTTGATTGATTCTGTTTGCTTCGTAGTTGCCAAGGAAATAATGGAATGATTGAAACTGGGCAAATGTTTTCGAGTTAAAAATAATTTGCTCAAAAGGGTTGTAATTTCTTTAGTTTTGTAACAATAGCTCTTCAAAGTTTGAAACATACTTTTGTAAAATCATGTATATTGAAAAAGTGGCGTAGCCAGAAACACATTAAATAATATGCTAAATCAATTTTATTTCTCCTATTTAATCTGTTCAATGATGGATATAACTTTTATCCAATTATAAAAATAAAGGTTATTTAAGAAAAATAATAATGATATCATACGAACAAGAATTCCTGCTTACCAGAATCGGTGGAATCCAACAACTTTGAAGTACTTATAAAAATAATCCTTTAATGATTGAAAAACGGTCACAGTTTAAAAAATAGTTAACAAGGTGTGAATAAGAATATGAGAAATTCTCTATGTATTAGTTTTTACAGAGTTATACTTATTTTCCTTTTTTGCAAAACAATTAGGAAAAGAACGTCTCTTAAAACTCTTTCCCAGGAAACTGGGGAGGGGGACATCTTCTATGGGGATGCACCCTCCTCTCTTGTATACTGACCTAAAAGCAAGTTTCGGAGACTGCAGAAACTTTATTTTCACAGGAACTGACGTAGATAGAATAATTTTTTTTACTGATCAAAATTATGTAAGCATAAGAAGAAAAAGTCATTTTTTTTTTTTATTTTAAAGTTTCGAACATCTGAAATAGAATAATAACTGAATTATCTTGAACAATTTCTATTTCCCGAAAAACTCTACGGGGGTGCCTTTGCCCTCTCTCTGGGTACGTCACTGTATTAAATTCAAGCCGGATATTATTACGCAGTAAAATTATTCAGTTCATATTTTCACAGCAAAAAGGACATTCGCACTGCGCACGCACACACCATAAGAATTGTTTTCTCAGTTTCGAATGTTTTTGTATATCTAACTTTTCATTCATCATATTTCATACTCATGTTAAATTTTATTCCTTTTCATAGTTAATCAATATAAGTCAAGAATCGGTAGTTTTTCTGCATTCGAAAAATATTTTTTAAAACGAAGTCCATTTGAAATAAATGAAACTGAAAAAAAAAAATATTAAAAAGAATAATATAAATGATCTATTACTAAGAAAGGAAAACGAATGACACGATATTGAGGATAACATTAAAAAATATAAATATGTAAATTTCATGCTCCATATAAAAGGTTAATATACTGCATGAAAATGTTTTAGAAATGGGCGAAAGTTTTTTCAGCAACTAAAAATCGGAAATTTATGGGCCATTAATTCATTAGCTTTGGTAAAATACCTAAAACATGTTTCTAAAGTGTCCTTTTTTGAGATTCAGTTTCCCATTTGTTTTCACGCTTAAAGTCTGTAAACGATTATAATAAAAATGGATTTTTCATTTTATATTGGGGGAGAGAGAGAGTACGCTGTTCTTAAATATACGAATATACTCTGATAATAGAAAAAATAAAATGTCGAGTGAATATATTCGCACACACACACGAGCTGACTAGTTCACACCACGGACAAATCTCCAAAGTAATACTCTGCTTTTCAAAGCAGCAGTGGTTTCTGGCATATTTAGGTTGCCTCTTTGTTCATTCCTGCGGATTCGCTCAGACTTCGCCTCTCCGCGTATTTATAACTGCTCTTGCCAGGTGTGATGTCACAGGGAAAATTCTTAACTCTTCTCCTAGTACAAATGCCTGCATTTCGTGATCATTCATTTTGACACCAAAGTCACCATGTTCGAGAATCATTGCCCTCAGGGGCTTACCTACTTCAGGTAAGTACGGGCTTCACGAACCTGAGTGATCTATTTCTTTCCTATGGGGTTTACTGTCTTTGGTAAACTTGGGTGACGCGCCCCTGGGATACCCTAGCGATCTTTCTCTATTTTCGACCCTCCTGCTTGTCTTAACATTTCTCCTTTCATTTTCCTTTCTTCTTCGTCTAGAAAACAGATTCTTACGATTTTCCATTTCATTTAACAGATATATTTTGTTCAAATTTACTTTCGTCATATTTTTCCTTTATTCAGTTTTGTTGGTATACGTTTTGTTTCCCATTCTCCTTTTTTTTTCTGTTGGCTTGCCAACCCGCATGTTTGCCGTGTGCGGCGTCCCGTAAGGAGGAAATTGGGATCCTGGGGATACCTTTTGCGTTCCCTTTGGCCCATGCTTCGCTGTAGACGGGTGGCAGGAGTGAGCCCGCTTCTGTCAATCGGCTGGTGGTAAGTCTCTTTGTAGATTCATCCGCAAAGAGACACTGCTGTAGGGCTAGTGCTGCAGATAAGGGGTGCATCGGGTTTCCCGGTGGATCCTCGCCTTGATGCTACAGTGCTATATCCTGGTTGACCTCCAGGTAAGTGCCGTGCCTGACGTATGTCAGTTGACCGGCAACTGCCTCCCTTGTTGGACTCCATGGTGGGTGGAGGCACACCAGGATGAATATTTTCTATACTCTATGGATCCTAATTCTTCGTGCCTGGGTAAAGGCCTTATTTTACCCACAACTTTAAATATCGATGAAACAGCTAATCATTCTTGATCCTATCTTTACCGAACAATAAAATGTCTCAACAATCTCCGTTCGCAATAGAAAAAGCATTACTAGGTATTGGTGGTGAACCAAAATCCGTTAAAAAATTAAAATCTGGTGACCTTTTAATAGAGACGAAAACTGCTTTGCAATCCAAATCATTTTTGTCTGCTAAAAATTTTCTAGATTCTCCTCTGACTGTTTATCCCAACAAATCCCTTAACTCCTGCCGCGGCGTAATTTCTGAACCTGACCTGTTGTGCACCTCCGAAGTCGAAATCCTAGATGGATTTTCGGATCAGGGTGTCACTCAGGTCAGAAGGATCATAATAAAAAAGGACGGTACCACTTTTAATACCAAACATTTAATTTTGACTTTCAATAGACCGCAATTACCTTCAACAATCAAAGGATATCTAAATTGCAATATTCGGCCCTATATTCCGAATCCTCTGCGCTGTTTTCAGTGTCAGAGGTTCGGACATTCAAAAACTGCCTGTAGGGGACAATTAACATGCTCCAGGTGTGCTTCTGTTGGACACTCTTCCACGGATTGCCAACTGGAGCCCAGGTGTGTTAATTGTTCTCAATCTCACACATCTAACTCAACATTATGCCCAAATGGAAATTAGAGAAACAGATTCAGGAAATAAAATCCTCACGTAATATTTCATATCCCGAAGCGCGCAAATTAATAGTTCCACCACTTTCTCAGACTTATGCTCAGGCCACTAAATCATCTATTACAACGTTCACCCAAACCGATCCTGCTGTTACAAAAGTGATATGCCCGCCTCTTCACTGTCTTAAGCCATTGTCTTCCCGATCCAAATCGACTCCTTCGTCTTTTCCAAAGTGTACAATTAATACATCATCGTCATCTTCTCAGGCAGATATTTTGCCTTCCATAGCTCCTATCAAAACTGCTAAATCTGTAAATGCTCCTAGTTTTAAGACAATAACCAAAAAGAAAAATAAATTAAATAGCCCGTACCGAAACATTTCACATCCTACACTCAATAATAAACCCAAAATTGATATTAAATTAAATGCTTATAGACCCAAAAAAAGTACCCTACCTCCAAATCTCGGAGATGACGATGACTGCATTTTATATGATGTCGATGATTCCTGGCTCATGGATGCAGTGGACCATTCTAACTTGAAGCAAAAGAAAATCCGTATTCGACCTTAACTTATTGTGTTTTAGTCTTTTATCTCTTTTTAGTCTGATCTGTTCAAGCTTTTATCCATTTTAAACTGTTATTTACTCTCATAATTATTACCATTGATTTTAATTTTCTTCTAATTGGTCCCAATAGGATTTTAAATTTTACCTAAGTGCAATGTGTTAATCACTTTTTATGTATCACCTGGTTTGGCGCAGCATAGCCATATCTGGCTCTTGCGCCATAAAATTCTAAAGTCACTCACTCACTCGAGAATCATTACTTAACTTTCTGGGTATGCAACGAAATCTCTGTAAATGTCTGTTTTCCTATATAAGAGTAACATTGCAGGTTCGTAATTGTATATATTATATATATATATATGAGTTTTTCAAGTTCATACATACATACAGAGAGAGAATATATATACACTCATGGACAAAAAAAAAATTAGTGCACCAAGTCGTCAAAAGGAAACGAAATTTTACATACGTAATGACTACTTTGGTATAAGTAAATGATTAGAAAATCAAAGAAAAAGGATCATTTGTTTCAGATAAAAAGGCAAAAGAACGGAGGATTTAATACCCAGTTGAACCCCCTGTAGCGCGTTACGATGGGGCATTGAGGCATACAAGTTCTGTGTGATGCCTTGAGACATTTCGTTCCATATTTGCTGTAACCTTGCCTCTAGTTCGTTGAAACTCGTGGGGGGTCCAACTCGCCGTCCCAAATGATCCCAGATATGCTCGACTGGGGATCGAGGAGGCCAAGGAAGGGTAGTAACAGTGCGGAGACAGTCTTGTGACACTTGCCGTGTGAGGCCGAGCATTGTCTTGTTGAAAAATGGCTCCTGGGAGCCGTTGCATGAGTGGCAACACATGTGATTGCAGGATGTCTTGGACATACCGCTGGGCTGTCATGGTGCCACGGATCAATACTAGGGGTGACCGTGTAATGTAGGCAATGGCACCCCATACAATCACACCGGGTGTGGTGTGTCGCTGTAAAGCAAAGGCAGGATTGAGGTGTTCACCACGGGGTCTCCACACACGAATACGATTGTCATCACTGCTGAGATTGAATCTGGATTCGTCGCTAAAGACGACCTGGTTCCATTCCGCTGCAATCCAGTTTCCTCGTGCGCGGCACCACTCCAAACGGAGGTGTCGATGGGTGGGCGTCAAAGGCAGCACACGTAAAGGGTGCCGCGATCCCAAATGTCCTTCAGCCAGGCGCCTTCGTATGAATCGAGAAGACAGGGGCCCCTAGTGAAGGTACTACCTGCGCCTGGATGGCGGCCGATGAAGCATTGGCTGTACGCGTGCTTTTCTTACGATGTGGCGGTCTTCTCGACGAATGGTCTATAGAGGGCGCCCTGAGTCTGGTCTTCGTGTAAATGACATTTCTCGGATCCACTGGTCACAACACAATCAGAGTGGCCTAATTGACGAGCTACTCGCCTAGCTGACCACCCAGCTTCCCTCATGCTGAGCTGACCACCCCTTCCCCTTTCAAACTGCTACAGCTGCTCATATTGTCTTCGAAAACGGTGTAATGGCATGTCTACCTCAGCTCTTCCTTTGTAAACAATTCAGCACACTCAAACACACATACATAAGAAAAACTGACGAGCGTCAGCGAGTCATCGCTTTTGCTCAAATTGAAGGATATAGTGGGTCGTAAGAAACAATGTAACTAGAAGACGCCTAAGGGCGATTGGACTAAAAAAAAGAAACATCAAGAGTACCAGTGACACTTTGCAGTATTAACGCTGTGTGATTAGAGGATATTAAACAAAGTTAAATGTACCAAAATCTTGCATAATGAAGGTCTAATAATTGTAAAAAATGAAGAAAGTTATGGGGAGCACACTCAAACAAGTTTTGGTTACCTGTTTTATACTCCACGGAGAACGACGTTAAACGCCCTCTACCGGCTATACGTAATACGCAATCACGCTGCATTTCTAATCATTTGCATATCTCCCCGACATGTACCTTCATGCCAAGTTTCGTTACGATCCCGCAATTATTTCTTGGTGCGCTAATTTTTTTGTCCAAGAGTGTATATATATGAACTCGAAAAATTCTATTACAAACAACAATAGGATAAAGTAAGGGAGTCAGGAAGTGGGAAGATATATTTTAGCGAATTTCCCAAGACAGAAATGGGAAGATAGTATTTTATCAGTTCCTCAGAAGAGGGGATTTCTACATTTGTTGAAGAAGAAGGGGACTTCTCCTGAGAACAGTCTGGATCAGAAGACTTACCAGATTTAGTGACAGATATTATGTGAACCGATTGTCTGTGAATGCGAAGACACTTTATAGTCTTGCGCGCGCGCACACACACACTATTCCTATTTTTACGTATTTGACATTGTCTATATATGTATACTAGCTGATACCCGCCCGCTTCGCTGGGCAGACGATAATATTATATTTTGGAACCTATACATAAAATATCAAGAAAATTGGAGCATTGAAACGACCTTTGTGTTCTCTAGATGGTTTTTTTATCGGCATTAATTATAACCTTGAACTCCTTTTGGTCTTTAGGAACTGAATCAACAGCAGCTTTGAAATCGTGAATATACCTGTTATGTTCATGTAGCTCCTTTTGTAATTGGCTAATTCTGGCTTAACACCTGAGAAAATACCACAATGAATGTTTCTTTCACATTCATCATCACAGAGAAAGTAAAACTGAAGAAAAGAAGGTTGTTGAGGAGGCTCAGCCAATAGGCTACCTATCCTGTGGTATACCTGGCCCTGAACTTTAAATGTTGGCATAAAATTTCCTTCCTTCAATTCTTTTGCTCCGAATGACGTCATCTGAAAACATCCGTTATACTTGCGAATTGTAGAAAGAAAATGTTCTGAAAGCTGATCCTTATGGCTAAGAAGACTATTCAAAGGTTCAGGGAAGGATAGGGAAATAGCTCTGCCGCCGCCATAATTTCGTTAATAGATCCATACGTTTTCGGTTTACACATTTCGGTAAAGAACAAATCGTTAGGTGCCAGATAGCATTTGAGTGTAGCATTTAAACCGATCCCAGTTGTCAAACACGTGAGAAACAATAATATTTCTCATTTTATACGCCATCGATATGTCACCGAACACCAGCAAAGACAGAGACGAAAATAAACACGCTCCGTCGCCAAGAATTTTAAAAACTTTGAAAGGAGTAGGTATTCCATCGATCCAAATATATTCAACATCCATTATTAAGAACTATAACTGAAAAGTAAATATGAAAAATCAATTTTTATTAACCTACAATGAAATACTTTTCAAGTTAAAAAATATAACCGAAATTAACTTTTTTAAATCAAATTATTTTAAAATTCAACAAAAAATACTAACAAAAAATGGAAGTATAACAAAAAATTTTAGCAAAAAGTCACCCGTATTACGTTATTACGGTAGCAGCATATCTGGAACTGCAATTGAATAGACAGAATAGCTCTTAAAAATCATAACATTAAAAATAATTCTGTATTCTGAAAACAATAAAATATCCAGCCATTTTAAAAAATGAAAAATGTTTATTTCCTAGAAAACAAAAACTAAAAATTACCAAAATACAGAAACAAAACTTTTGCATGATATTTACATTAGGTTACAATTAATGCATACATCAAAATAAATATTTTGATAGCTACTTATTTTTTTTATTAATGACATGAATAACATACCGTTATTATTCATTTGTTAAAAGCCAACTTCAATAACTTGGTTTGATAGCGTTTAGATTTACAAATGTAGTTTATCAATCATTATTAATAATAAAATACTTTTCTCATAAATTTAAAACTTACGCCTAGGTTCCACAACAATAAAAATTATCGTTTGCTCAGCAAAACCGAAATCAGCTGGCGAGCGAAATCAGCTGGGGTTACCATAGTATAGCTTTTTAAAATTCACAATGCAAGGTCATTGAAATGCTTCTAATTGGCGGTGGAAGATATTTGGTGATATTTTGCAAAAAAGAGCCTCTTCTCCAAAATCTTGCCAATCATCCATCAGCCCTTCAATATTAAATTATTTGGTATTTTTCCATTTCGCACGCGCAAATCTTGCAAGTAAACTTAATTGGTAGCGATACACAGTATACATTTAAAAAAAATATATTCCGTTTGGCGTTGGTCATGTAATTTTTGGCGACTTTATCGCCAAAATGACGTAACCGATGGGTAAGAAAAGATTAACCGATGATAACTACATTTTGGTTAAGAATTCCATAAAATCCGTTCTTAGTGAGCGTCTACATTGCAAAATGAGTAACTGTACCAAATTTCAAGTCAATCGGTTGTATAGTTTTAGAGATATCGTGATGAGTAAGTCAGTGGTATTTCGCTTATATATATATAGATGGAAGTAAAAATGAATTTTGTAAGTGTAAAAAAATTAATTATTCTGAAAGGATAATTTTTAAGCGAATTGATATTCAGAAATAAAAAATTACAATTTAGTATTCCAGATATGTTCAAGATATAATGATAACTGGTTTGTTCAGAGTTAATGATCAACATTAACTATTGCATTCTTCCGTTTTGATTTCTCATTAGAGAATTAATAATTGAACCAAAAATTAATGGTATTTTTTTAAAACTAGATACTATTCATACTTCTTTGAATTAAAAAGATAGTTGAAATTTTTACGATCTTTTTACTAAATTCATTGGGGACTATAAAATTAATAATAAATAAAATAAATCGGCTCTAATAACATAATGAAACGATTAAATAATATACTTGTTTATTAATCTGGAAAGTAATTGGTAGAAAATTAAAGAGTCACGGCAGATACTTATATTTTGACACGATTCCTTGGATTAAAAAAAATCAACCATTATTATCATCGTTGATAAACCTTGAGTTTAGTGAAATAAATGGGAGAGTAAATCTTAACGGAATGATTACAAATTTTTTTATATACTTTGAAAAAATTCATGAATTTTCTCCCGATAAATTTACAATTTTCAGTAGCATAGTAAAATGTAGCCGTATTTCTAAAAGAGTTTAGTTTTTTTTATTAACGTTGCACTAGAAGCAACACGAAGGCTATTGGCGACGGATCTCATAATTTTGAACCACGGTCAAGTGATGAGGACGACACCTCTTGCACCCCTCTCCTAACTTCCGCATCAAGCCAACGGGATGAATTTGGGCCTGAACAGATTTAACGTACATCAGCCCTCACTACACGGCGGGTCTTTGGCGGCCAAGGATCGAACCCGCAACTGAACGAAAACCTCCGGCCGCTAGTCCGTGACCTTGACCACTAGGCTACCGCGGCCCCTGTGTTTCTAAATGAATTTCATATAATATATTGAAAGTTTTTCAATGTATTAAATTTATTTAAATCAGACAAATTTTGTTAAAAAATCGAAGCAATAAATATTTTACGATTTCTTAAAAAACGCTTTTAACTGACTTAAGAAAAGGAATAGTTTAACATAGATATAATATCCGATGAATGAAAAATTAAAAGTATAAAAGCATTCGAGATTGAGAAAGCAATTCATGCAATGCGAATGCAATTTCACTGTGATAATACGAACTGAATAATTTTATCGCATTGGAATTCAATGTGAAATATTCGTAGCGTACATACTCAAATAACGAATACGTTTTTGTTTTCGTAGCAAATTATGGAAAGACAAGAATAATTTCTTCAAGAAAATCAATTTCGAACTACATTTTCCAATTAATTTGAAATAAGGTATATTATAAGTTTGACGGGAGATTGTATAAATTATAGAACGTAGAAAGAATTCAGCTTGAAAAGAATATAACGGGATAATGAAACATTAGCAACCCATTAACAAAATTTCGAAAGTTAACTTATTTCTGACGAGTTATAAAAATTTAATGTTTCTTTTAATCTGTGATTCCAACAATTAAATCTTAATCAATGGTTAACACAATAACAAATAGCTGTCTAGTGAATTCCGTATACATGGTATCAATGTTCTTTTTAATTTGTCTCTCTCGCTCTTAAAGTTACAATCACATTTTATCTTATTAATTATTTTTCTTTGTAATTATTTGTTCTAATTGAATAATTAAAAATTAATCATGAAACTTATGTAAAGTCAGTAAGATCTCGTGTGAAAAGACAATGAAGTGGGATCAATGTTATTTCCGCTGCATGCGTACGGGTATATACTATTTGCTTATAAAACTGTGAAAAGGGAAAACTGTTACTACTCGCATTATAGAGCAAAGTTTGATTGATTGTTTTATTAATGTTGCATTTAGAAGTAACACGGGTGCTTTTAATGACCCCACTTTCCAAACTTCCATAACACGACGACGTGAGGATTGAAACTACGACAGATTTAATGCTCATGTTTCGCTACGCGTTTTTGGTGGACTTAGAAATAGCGGATATAACGTGAGTTCGCGAGCACTGGACTACGGCTAAAACATACTTTTATAGTCATGAAATAATATTAAACTTTTATTGATGCCAATCCAGTTATGATATTTTTAATAGGATTAGTGAAGAGCGCGTTCTATCACATTTTTTTAAAATAAAAAGATGTTTGACCATCACTAAGAGATTTAATACAATGGATTGTCTTTCGATGCAGATTTTTTTTAGTTGAAATGTAAGCTTTGTCTACCGCGAAAAGGACAACAAAGCGGGGACATGAAATAGTGCCATTGGATCATCATGGATGACAACCAATGGAATCTGTACATCAGATGAAAAACAAAATTAAAATCAGTTTAACAGGAATAACTCAACCTCGATATGTTTTCGAAACTAAATAACTCAAAATGTGTTACCTCAATTTTTAGCGTCATTGCAAACCTTTTTTTTTTTATATATATATATTTTAGTGTAATGTATACCTACAAGTTCATCCTTTATATTTAAATTGACATTTTTTTTTTTACATATCATCCAATAAATACGTAAAAACTATACAAAAAGTAAATTTAGAATTATCATTATTTTAATCATTACACATGAATAAAATAATGTCTTTCATCCTACATGTCTTATATCTACAGACACTACGTTTTTTATACCTTAATTTAATCTTGCTTATTTTATGCGTGTAATCACAGTAGGATTGATTTTGAGCATATTATTATGCTTTCGCTTGCATTTTTTTTTACCCAGTGTACTTATGATTTTATTTTCAGTTAATTGATGACTGACTGTTTTATTAACGACACATTTAGAGAGGCACGACGACTATTGACGGAGGATCTCGTAATGTTAAGCTTCGGTCAAATGACGAGGACGACGCCTATAAGTCGGAGCCTCTCTCTCCAAACTAACGAGAGGACTTCGTGCATCAGCCTGGACACTGGATCTTTAACGACATCAAAAATCGAGTCCTCGACTCAACGGAAACCACACCGACTGCGAGTTTGCGAGCATGACCGCCAAGTTACCGCACTCACTATTGTTTGTGGAAGTAACAAAACTATTAATGTAGTTCCTATTTCAAAATATATGAGTATTATAAATTTAATCTGAATGACTACAAGAATAAAAAAAAATTATAAGTAATATTTTTACCGTATAACCTCGAAATAATGCAATCATCGTGTTTATGGTATTACTATATGCTATTTCATTATATATATATATATATAATTATTATTATTTGTTTTTGACAACAAATGGTGTTGCTAAGGCAAATTGAACCCGTGTGGTGACCGGTAATGATAGATTAGTCCCACTGTACCTCATGCATGTCGTAAGATGCGACTAAAATGAGTACCAGGCGTCTGGGGGATAGCCAGGCACCTCAGGGACTTGCTTTCTTTAGGTAAGTAGGGCATCTTGACCACAAAGCACCATAGTGATCTTTTTTTTCCCCATGTTATTGGTTTTTTTTAAACCCGGGGCCCCCCCCCCCCCCCCGGATACCCTAGCAATCCTTCTCTTTTTTTCGACCCTCCTTCTTGTCAACCATTTTGTGTCTTTTCTTCAATTTCTTCACGTCTAGACCACAGTTAAATCTTGTTTGGCGCAGCCATATCTGGCTCTTGCGCCAATAAATTTTACTTTCTCACTCGACCCTTCTTGTCGACCAATCTTTTTTCATTGTTTTAACGTCTAAAACAGATTTACCTTGTTTGGTGCAGTACGGCCACGTCTGGCTCTTGCGCCAATAAACTTCTCTATCACTCACTAAGGCAAATTGGTGTTACTGTTGTGTGTTGACTCATTTTAAACGACACTAAAATTAATTTGAATATTGATTAGTTTTAATTTGGCATCTGTTTGATGTCAAATAAAAATTTGATTTCTGACGCTTCGGGGAGACCTGAATCAATTTTCTTACATTAGAAAACAAGCAACACTCACTGCAGTGGATTGCGAAGAATGACTCGGGGATTGCTTAGGAAGGGAAAACAGTCACTAAACAATACTACAGTGAATTAACTAATTCCGATCTCCCATTCTTTAAATAGGTATTTTCTGAACCACACACACAATTTGAGGACCTAATCATAACCCTATATAATTTTTAATTTCCTTCACAAATCTTGACTTTTTTATAGATTTTAATGGAATAAACGTACATCTGGAATTGTAAAAGAGTAAACAGTCTTTGTCTACTTACCTTTCCTTTACTAAAATAAATAAAATATGCTTATTTCAGTAATTGGCTCATATGGTTTTCAATTTTTTTAAAAAAATGTTTAAAAACATATTCCAAAAATTGAGAGAAAATGCTGTTTGATAGAAGTTTTCATCTTTTTTTTAATCTTTCAAATTCATTCGCAATAAAACGATGGATTAGATGATTTGAGACAGGAATTACAAGCTAGCAAGATTCGCGTTATGATCACCAATTAAAAATGTCTGCAACACGTGAGACTTATGTGAAATTCTATAAATTAAACCTAAAATTCAAATATTATTAAATTATTATTTATATCGATACAGAGGTATGGAATCTCCTACATTTAACAGGTTTAAATATCCAAATTTAAGTCTTTTTTTTTAAATATATATATATATATATATACATTGTGGCAAGGAGAAGATTCTTTTAAGCTTCATAAATATTTTCTTCTGAGAACTAATAAAAATATGGCATCCCAAAATGCGAAGTTAATTGAAATAAAATCAAAACAGTAGATCCCATCCCCTTCCCTCTCGCTGTGAATGCTCGCGTACTGCGATCTTACCCCTCACACAATTCAACATCGCTTCGGCTGTTCCTCGAATAACCACCGCAACAGGTGAATTGTGATTGGAGGTTTTCCGATGTGACGTCAGCTGAGAATGCGCATACGTGTTTTAGCCTGTTGACTACTTGATGGGGGCGGGCTAAGAAGCCAGTTGACTATTTTCGTATTGAAATGAAGAACCATCCCAAAATTACTCAGATATTTCATCATTTGGACATATACAGGATCCATACGTTCTGTAAGTTTTGGGAGTTTTTTGCCCATTCTTTTTCTCAGTTAAATATTTTTGGCTGAGATGCTATAAATAATTAGTAGTAAATCTGGCTTAAAATTTTTTTTTTTTTATCTATTTTTTTCTTTGACTTGTGCGATTGAAATGACGATTACTATACTAGATTTTTCTTAAAAAAAACTCTCTAGTTCAGTGGCAATACTTTTAAAGTTTGAACAAACAAAAAAGAACCCTTTTTGAATTAATCTCGCATAAAAAGCCTTTAAAAAACTAAGTTCTTCTAAGAAGTTAAATTTCTATTTTAAATTAGCCTTTTTTTAAAAATTATATTTGCAACAGAAATATTTATAAAAGTGTATTAAAAGTATGTAGTTTTAATTAGTATTTACTGGATACAAACAAGTATTTTTTAATTGAACTAAATAAAGCATTTCGTCTTCATCGAATATAAAACATGTTGCCGCAAAAACCAAAATCCAGTGTTAGCTGTCCCGATTTAATTTTCAAGAAAGTAGTTATCAGTCCGCTTAAGCCTTTATTCCCACAGGAGCAGAAGGGTGAATTACTCAAAAACGCGCAATCCGATTCCGAGATTAGCGCATCGAAAAGAGAAGAATCTAATAGGGGAAATTCAATCCTTCAGAGAAAGCGTTTTGAATATAAACCGGGAGTTGAGATATTTGAAAAGAAGAGAGATCCGTCAGGAATCAGTATTCGCCATGAGGATTTGCATTTTTCAGAAGAGAGGAGCCCCAACAAAGATTGTGTAGAGCAAGCTCCGAACATCTCATGCGAGGAAACTTTACATTCGGAAAATAAATACCCGAAATTCATGGAGTGCAATGAGCAGTCCTGTTCTGCTGATGCCGGAGGGAGACAATCAGATTTAACACCTGATTTCCGAAATAAACATGAACAGCGGATCAGTGAAAGTCAGCCAAAAAATGATATAAACGCACAAGGACGGATGCTTCTGGATTTTCCGACGCCTAAACATCCAAGATATAATCAAGTTAGACCACAAAATCGTCCAAGGCGTTATAATCGAGCTCAGTATACATCATTCCAGTATCGAGGACAAGTTTCGCAACCCAGGAGCTCAAATCATGTTAGGTTTGGAAATCATTTGTCTAAGGCTTTAACCTGCTATTCTGCTGATCAAAAACAGGAGACTGTAGAAGACTTATATGAAAACTACCAGACGTCCGCCGAAAAACGCCGGCCGATGCGTTCGAATATCCGGCGGCAAAGGACGGAAACGCCGAATTGGAGGAGTCGCATAGGCGGGTTATTTCACGTCATGGGAGAGAGATTGAGAAAAGCTTTCTCCCGCCGTGGACAGTAAAATCCGGATTGAGAAGGAGGGGTAGCGAAGAGAGGTTTTTAATATCTGTAGTATAAAGCACGGTATATATATATATAGTAGTATTTAGTCGGCTAGATAAACTGATATCTAAGTTTAATATTTTGCATTTTCCGCATAGAAATCATCTTAGAGCAAAGTACAAGTTAAAGCTGTTATTTGACTTGCTGAGTTCAGCAAACGATTGCTGAAGTGGTAATTGTAATCAATATTCTTTTTGAATGGCTACTTGTGCGGAAAAACACATTCTTATTATTTTTATTTATGTTTATGTGCGCCTGAAGCGAATTCCGAGACTTATGTCAGTTCAGAAAGAGTCCAAGTAATTAAAAATATTCCTAGAAGTGTGTGTGTGTGGAAAGAGATCTTTCAGATATGAACATATTATGTGTTAAGAGAAAAAAATTGCTAGTTTTTTTTTTTCCGAATTCATCAAACACAATAGTTATTTGTTCAATAATTCTACCTCTAAAATAAGTGGATGCTATATTCCTACAGTGAAAAATAGTTTAAAAACGAATCACATAGCCGATATAAAAAATGTCGAATAAAAAAGCTAAAAAAATTCCAAGTAAAGATCCCAAAAAAGAAGCAATATCGAAATATTTTAATAACAATTACGTTATTTTTGTCACATATTATTTGAAATTTTTTATTCTTATTTTGTATTTAAATTAATATAACCTATTTTGATCAATGGAATTGCATTTTTGTACATCTTTTCTTAAGTTTTTTATTTAGATTAGACGGGTAACATGGTTTATGCTAAAAACTATTGTTGAAAAATAAAGAGATTTAAGATTATATATATTGCTATGCATAAATATATAAAAGTTGATGTAAATAAAAATAGATGTATAATATACTACAAATGTATAATATGAACTTATTATAAATGTTACATTTATAGTTATATATTTTTTAAAAAATTATATTAATAAACATCAGTGTAAGTCGTGAAATATATAAATAATTGTTGATGTTTAAACAGAATTACATAGACTGTATGCATTCCAGCGAGTCCGCATTCATTTTCTTTAGGAAATTAAATCCTTGACCTATGAAATTAAGTTATACTGGCAACATGTTTTATATCGAAAGTTGTTTATGTTTAAATAAAGTTTCAATATTATATACATTACTATATACAAATATATATGTTATTTGTAAATAAGAAGAGTTGTATAATATGTTACAAAACATTAATATAGATTTATTAAGGAATATATTTATATTTAAATTCTTAAAAATTGCATTAGTGAATAAAAATGTTATTTGTGAATTATGTGAATAAATTGTTGATATTTAAAGAGAATATAAAATAATATAATAATACAAAATGTGTGAAATGTTCTGTATTTTCATGTAATACTAACATGTACTCAACATTTATTTTACTCAAACTGTTAATTTTGAAGAATGCTTTAATATGTAGTTCAATGAAGAACTTATTGTATGTCTCGTGTGTTTTAGAGAAAGTGTACCATTGCATTTCTTATATAAGCTCTTGTATATTAACCTTTAAATATTAAAATATTAAGAATAAATTAATATCCAACAATATTCTATTAATGTCTACTTACTATTATTCAAAATATTTATAGACGTAAGAAAAATATTTGTTACACAATTTAACTTAATTTGTGAAATAAACATTACGAGACTTTTTAACAATATTCTAATTGTTTTACTGAACGACAAACATTTTACTTTTTTATTACAGAAGAATTTAGTAATTAAATTCTGCTGTAACGTTGTTTAATTATCTCTTATTTTATTGTAATTTTTTAATTATTTTCCATCGCATGTTATATATAATTCATAAAAATACTTAATCTTATTTTAATAAAATAATTTTCCTAAAATAAATTTTAAAAAAATTGCAGAATAAAAAGTTTTTTAGAAAAAGAAATCTCTTTATCCCTTCTAAAACAAAGCAAAGCTAGAATATTTGTCTAATAATTTTAAAGCACAGCTTTGTTTCAAATGAATGTTAATGGACATTCTATTAATTTCCGTAGAGGTATGAAAATAACATTAATTATTTTCTTACAGCTGCTCTTTTTGAAAGTAAACTAATATATAGTGCTTACATTAGAAATAAAAATAAACGGATTACTGGCAGGAATAGAAATAAATAAAGTGCTGAAAGTGGAAGTAAACCTGAGCTATTATTCGTGGGCTCACATAAACTTTATCATACTAACCGTAGAAACGTATGACGGAAAATCTTTGCATCTGTGATTGAAATGTACTATAGGCTCCCTATCTTAGTGGTTTTCATCCTGCGATTTGTGATCAATGCGCATGAACCATAAACAGCATATGCATTCGTGGTTCTTGTGCATTTGATTACAAATCGTGGAGTAAAATTTAACAATGAATTATTTGGTGACTTTTAAAACGATGCCGAAGCAAGACTAAATTTCATTTTTACCATCAAATGGCCTAAAATTAGAAAAAAAAAAAAAAAAAAAAAAAAAAAAAGATTTGTAAGTGTTTTTCAATCTCCTATGAATCTTTTTTTTTTGCATCCAGTATTGTAGCGAATGAGCTGAAATCCTTCGATTTCATTTTAGAATGAACAAAACGACAGATTTAACATTTACTTTTTTAATAATAGTAATATTTATTAAAATAATTCAGAAAAGTGAAGTGATAAGACATTGTTTGCATTAAAAAAACTGTGATTGTTGTTGAAATGAAGAAGTGAATATAATTTCAGGGTTTATTTTTTTGTATCCAGTAGATAAAATGACGCTATTCGAAATAGAAAGGAATTATAGGTAATCAATGTCAGGTTCTCTGTAAATTGTACAAATAGGTTTAATGTGAATTACTGTAGACTTAAACTGAAATAGTTATTATTCTAAATAACTTTTATGTTTAGTAAAATGGTGAGAATTTTAATTTAAATTTAAAAATTTAATTTGTGAAATGGGAAATATTTAAACCAGTTTCCCAATTAACGTTTTTACTACTGACAATCGACGTATTTTTTAAGCGCTAACTAAAGTACATAAATAATCATGTTGATAGATTTTGAATCTATAATCATAACTCAATTCAGAGTATTAAGACTGAAATTGTAAGATAAACAAATATTCATTCTGAACTAAAGTAAGAATGAATATGTATTTGTTGCATTAATGAAACGCTAATAAATAATGGTGAAATATTTAAACTTCGCAAGGACTTTTAAATTGTACTCATAAGAAAAGCTAATAAAAAATTATTAAATTAAAGGCTTTTACAGCGAGAAAAAAATTACTGATTTCAGGTAAGATGCCTTTATTTATATATTTGAAAATTGAAAAATAATAAATAAGATAAACAAATGCTTATGAACTTAGAGTTTTCTCACTTTGATTAAAAACGTCTTAAACTATTTATAAAATAGTTAGATATGTTTTTAAAACATATTTTTAATGTTTACATATATACACGCGGGGATATTATAAAGTTTTAATCTCGAGATATTGAAAGCTGTAATTATTACTAAAATTAGCGCGATGGAAACTTAATTTTTATTTATTATTCTTAAATTTTCTCTACGTAGTCACTATTCACAGTTACACATTTTTCCAATCGTTTCTTGTCTTTTCGAAGGCCGTCATTGTAGAACTCAAAGAGATTGAATTCTATCTTCTCCATACTGTGGGTTACTTCAATCTACGGCTTTCTGAAATCAAACAGATC
>BMAW01049488.1:0-21482 GCA_019974015.1 Nephila pilipes
GTCAACTGTAAATATGTCTAGATACTTTTGTTTACTAACTATTCAAAGATTCAAATTTAAAAGAATGTCCATATGTGTAAAATTAAATCCGGAAAACTGTAGTACAAGTTATTAAAATTCGGAAATTTTGATAATCTTAAGAAAACAAAACTAAGAATTTTATATAAGCTGTTCTGAATATCTGCATTTATATGCAGAACAGCTTTTATATATATATTCAAGTATCGCGCATACGCAAATAAAAATTATTTACATAAATACTTACCCTTCTCTGAATATTTAAAATATTAAATTCAAATTTTAATATATTACATCGCTAGCATATTTTTATACATTCTGTAATTTGGTTGAAAACTGCATGTTATGAATAAAACATATGATGAAAAATATTGGTGATTACTATATAATATTTACATGGAAGCAATGCTGAGATGCTAAAATGTTGGTATGCAAATAATTATGAGCATATAATTATTTTTGAAATATTTTTTGTTTAAAAATTCAGCTCGAAATTTGTTCGTTATATTATACTTAATATTAAGTAAAGCGTCGACATAACAAAGTAATAGTTTGATGCATTCATAGATCATTGAAAATAAATATAAATGAGACTGTTAATGTTATTTATATAATTTTTTAAATTCAAACTAATTTACCAGCAACAGAATGCATTTTGAAATTATATGATACACAATGTTCATATTATTTAAATTTAAAAAATAGCCTACACTAACAACATTCTTTCCAAACGAAACAAGGACACGTTTCTAAAAGTTAAAATTGCTTAAAAAATTTGTTATGAATACGCTGAAGAATTGTCAGTCAATTTTTTTTAATCAAAAATTAATGTGAATGCATGGAACAGTTTAAAGAAAATTAAGTACAACATATGTGGCAATAAAATAATAATTAAGTGTAAAATTGCTGTACAATATGTACTTTTATCACTTTATTTACTAAAAGATCTATTGAAATTATCCATATATTCTAAGATAATATCCACCCACATTTTGTGTAGTTGTTAATTTTAATGTGGAAATAAATATGGTAACTAATAAATTTCGCTGACTTATTTACTATGGAACTTTTCAAAGCAAGTAAGACCTACTGGTTCAAGGTACATTGCAAGTCTGACACAGACATCGAGAACAATGAACATCTTTTCTTGTGCTGCAAAAGAGCTCATCTTCTGCATAGACCACCTTCTGTTTTACTGGAATATGCTTTATGTTTTCTGTATGCTCCTCTATGGGAACATATGGCTTGTTCTTTTTTGCAAGAACAGGTTTTGAGCTTAGACTTTGTCTCTTTAGAGTTTTTTAGGAACCCATCAATAATAGGCCACAGACTACTTCTTGTCTAAAATCTTTCATAGTTTTGAAATCACTGCATTTATTCAAAGCATATTGTAAAGGATATATGCATTTATAATTGAGACATCTAGAAAGTGAAAAAATAATCTATGCCACCATTTGTAACATTTCCTGTCAATTTCATACAGGCATTTCAAATGGTCAAATCAGTCTACAAATCCCATATCTTTATTATAATCTGGTATTGTTTGAGGGCATACTATTTTTTTTTTTATTTCCGCATTCCTTTCTTTTCTGTCTACAGTAATGGCATTTGTTGGATTTTCTAAACAGGATAATATGCACACACTTCTTTTGTTCTATTTCAAGCAAATTACATTATCTTTACTTGATAACCAATCAAACTTCTTTTCATAATTTTCTCAGATTTTAAATTTTTTAGTAAATTTATCCTATTCATGTTAGCAGCTCCACATGCAAATACTTTTTGAGTCTCTAAAAATCTAAAAAGATTGTAACAAGGATAAAAATAATTGTCCATAAACAACTTAAGATTTTTACTGAAAAGACGTTGGTTCAGAGTGAGAACAACTCTATCACCCAAGATGTTTTTGGAAATATTACCAATTTTTCCAGAATAAATTTGAAACTGGCAAACATATGCACTCTCATCACAGCACATCCATATTTTATATCCTCAACAGGTATTTTCAGCATCTACTGCTTGAAGGAGGAGCATCCCTTGAATTTTACCATGAATTCATCTATGGCTAGATTTTGATAAGGATGATATAATGAAAGGAACTTATCCAACAGATGGCTTAAAAAAGGTCTTATTTTATATAGCTTGTCAAAATTAATTTTTACCTTTTTTTAGGAACTATCATTGATACGTAAATGCAAGAGAATCAATCCAAAAGGTTTTACAGGCATTTGTTAGAGATGTGTACTCATCATGCAAATCAGGTGCATTTGATTAATAATCCCTATAACTTAGCAGACTTTTGATTCCCATCGGTAGATTTACTGGCAAAAATCTCTGTAGTTCATCAAGTTCTAAGGAATTGAATTGTTTTCCTCCTTGAGTAGCATATAAATTAGTCAGAAACACAAAATCCTCCAATAACTTTAACTGTAATAAACAGCAAAAATACTCTAAGAGGAGTTGGATTTTACATATGTAAAACTACAGGTGCAGGACCTGTATGTTCCGTGAATTGTGGAAGATATCAATTTCTAGAGTGTTTATTCCATTTAATTTGTGGCTTGGAAGCAGAGGGAACCTGTAATTCATCAATTTTTTCATCATCGGAATTTGAAAGGATACCTTTCTTCTTCAGTAAATTTTGCAACAAAATCTTCATCAGTATCATTATCAGTAGATGCTGCTGAACCATCATTTGATGGCAATTCTTTGAATAAAGAAGAGCCTTGGGTATAGATAAGCTCTTTCTAGGCAGTTTACTAAATTTATTAAGATGAATTAAGTATCTCATGATAAAAATAAAATAATAAGCAATAATCTCATACATATACAATACTAATTAAAAAATATCTACAAAGACAAAAGTATTTAAAATATTATATCTGCCTCAATAAAACATGAACATTCTGAGCAAACAGAAAAGCTATATTTAAAGGTTTTCAAACCAAACCAGTCTTGTCACATGTTGAAACTTGTCTTATTACACATTTATTTATATTTTCCTACTCAAAAACCTAATGTGGTTCCAAGTGCACTTTTGGAAAGAGATAGAATGATACATCCAATATCAGTGTTATAAACTTCAAGCAGGTGGTAGCTAGACCCTCTAGCCACCTATAAAAGCTTTCCAGAAACCTAATAAAAATCAATTATTTTGTTTGTGCATTTGTTTATATTTATTCGGGTGAAAGGCACATATACATTTAACTTGACAAAATGTTTTGTACAGATTAGAAATTTTATTTAAGATAACTAAAATATAATCTGCATGATTTCAACATGGAAAGACCAAATTCAGCACTCTATCAGAGGACATCATATGATAAATAAATGTTGTGCTGCCATCTGTATTGACTTTTATGCCTTTCTATTTCAATTAACACATGTGGTTAGAATATCTATCCACTGCCTGCTTTAGGACAAATTCATTTTTATGTGGCTAGACATATTGGCCACTGCCCTAGAGAGGGTTAAGTGTACTGTATTGAAAGACAAAATTAAATGGGAAGAAGTTTCTCTCACAGGCAAATTTGTAATGACTGAATTGAAAGATGTAGTTATCAATGACAATTTTCTGCTTATAGATATAAGCGAATATGTATTTAAAGTATGGATGGAACACTAAAGAAACAGAAAGATGAAAAATTAATGGTGGATTGAAGGTGGTTAGAAATATTTTCATATTTCGAAAAAAATATATCCCTCATCAAAATTCAAAATTATTGACTGAATGTGCACTATGTTACCCTGGCATAAATGATGATGTAGTGCAGTATTCTTTTAGTGCAAGTTGTTCTGAAGTGAGTGTGCTATGGAAAAGAAAATTTAGACTTATGCCAAAAAAATTCATCTTCAGAAAAATATAATTTTAAGGATTAAAATTTATAAATTAAAAATATAATGGAATGAAGAAATCTCAGTTTTTATTTCACAAATTTAATCATTGTGTATAATAATACACCAATCATATTCTTTTTGTAAAAAAAAAAGTTGGGCACCTTGCAATATTAGTAATCACAGGCCATGGGTTAGCCAGGCCACAAAGTGTGATATTTCTAGAAGAACCAGAGTCAGATTGTAAGTCTAGCAAAGCTGACAATGTACCAAACACTACTTTTTTAAAAACATGAAAATGTGCTTGTTTTCTTGGTTTCATATTCAAAACAGTGAAAAAAAGGTGTTTTTCCTGACTCAAATCGTGACATCAAAATGAAAAAAAGAAATTTTTTTTTGAAGTTTTTAAAAATGGTGTTTGAAGTAAACAGATATTTTTCAATTTTTAACATGCCAAATTTTCAAGCATTATTTCTTACCATTTATTAGTTTTTAATTTTACCGAGACTTAATGGATCTGTAGACAACTTCCAAGTAGACATCGGGCATAATATGAACATAACAACTTTTCACACAAAATTTGCCAAAGGCCCCGCAATAGCTGAGAATTAGAGACAACAATACTGCTCAGAGAAATAAAAAAAAAAAATATGTTGTGAAAGAAATTTTCAAAGATGTTGTGAAAGAAAAGAAATATTTTTCTGCGACTTATATCTGTGCTTAAGTGGATCATTTCAGGCATAGCTTTTCACAAAAAAGTAAAATGCTTGGAGAGTTAAAAAATGTTTAATGGTTATCAAAGTTTTTAAAATTTTTATTTAAGTGCATAAATAAATCCTAAAAGTACACCATGTTTTGCTGTGCAATCTATTAATCAGAAAATCATGACTTCTAAAATACTATTTACTGTTCTACACTCTGAACAATTATCTCTACTTACCTCTGTTGACAAGCAATTTCTCATACATTCATTGAAGAAAAATCTGAAAATAAATGCACCTAAGTTTAAAGCAGAATCGAAAAACAATAAAATAACAGTATCCATAAGTTCAGTTTGAAATGCATATAGGCAACAAGATTTCTATAGCCAGTTGCATGAAAAAAAATTCTTTGTGAAAGAAAGGAATCAGAAGATATGATTACGCTACACTATACTATGTAGCTGTACTATCCAAAGGAATATACTTCCAAAAAAATGAATGATGGAGAAGGAAGCATGCTCATTTGGAGTTGTACAAGCATTTCAGATGTTGGCAATTTAGTCCCAATTAAGAGAATTATAAATTTCCAGCTTAATTTAAAAAATTTTAAAACTATTCTACTACAACTAACAAGGGTCTTCACAGCAATTAATTTTTATGCATAATGATCAGGACCTTACAGTCTTAAATAAATGACTTTAGATCTGATATAGCACTCCTAAACAAGAAATTTCTTTCTCAGTCACCACACATTGACTCCATTGAACATGTATTGAAAATTTTTCACCAGATTGTTTGTACCAGATTGATTTCCAATAAACATGACTTGAATCCATACAAAAAAAAGACACAGAACATTTATTCAAGCTAAAGGATATCCTGCACAGTGTTAATTATTAAATGCAAGTTTAAACATTTGAGATTATGCGCATTGTTCTCTCTCTCTCTAATACTTTCTATACCACAAGATTATACAGTAGTTATGTTTAGTTTTTTAAATGCAATTTTTTCATGTAAATTTTACATGAAAAAATTGTTGTAAATTGTATTTTATTACACATATCTGAAGACAAGATTGTTTAATTTGAAAATCATTTTTAGAAAACAAAGATTCTTTAACATGTAACTATCAATGTACAAATATTATTTACACTCAATGGTATTTTTCTGTGAGAAAAATGCAATTTGGTAAATAGACACCATTGAAACAGAGAACATAAACACACACCAAGATCGAACGACAATTTCACCTTGGTGTGTATTGCATTCTGAAATGACAAAAATTTCACCCATAAAGAAAGACTATGTTCAAATAAGCACCACATGAAAATGAAATATTAGCCAAAGCTTAAATGGTTGTGCTATCTTCATTCATGGAGAGAGCAGGCACGAGAAGAAAAAAAAAACATGGTTTGAGGACTTGCACATTCCGTTTCTCACCAGTCTAAAATTTATCTATAATGCAAACAGTCTGTAAAAGATAACTAGAAATTGTTTAGAATGAAGAAACCCATGAAACTGCCAAGGATCTAACATGTTTCTTTTTTACAGTGTGCTTGACAATGAATGCTTTTTAATATGCCAATTGTATATTTTATTCTTTGGACTATCCTGACTTTTAAAAACTTAACTGATTACTATGTAGTTCCCTTTTTACTACCATCATACAGACATATATATACAAATACATGTCAATACTTAAAAATATTTACTTTGCCAAAAAATTATTAATTTAAAAATAATTTTTACTTTGCCTTTATTAGCAAAAGATTAATATAAGAACATTAAATTCTCTTATATACACAAATATATGTCAATATTTAAAAACAATTTACTTTTTCTATTAGAAAATGATTAAAATATATATAAAAATGCTTTAATTGTACAATTGAGAAATTTATGCAAGAAAGTGATACATTTTTTTTTTTTATCTTCCTAATGTAATTAAGAAAAGTCTTCAAAAGCTATCAAAGATTACGTGTAATGATTTTATTACTGAGAACAACATTCAGCTAATGAGGATGACATCCAAGCTGGTAACTCGCTATATTTCCATACCATAAAGTGATTGTGAAGTCATGTTTGATTAAAAATGTAAAAATTCTGGTACTTGTCTATTACAGTGGTGAACTAGGATTAATCACCAATCGACTAAGAAATATCGCCAAGTAGATTATATAAAAAGATAGGCTTCATGAGTTAGGTGATGACTTGGCGTAATCATAATTTTATGGGCGCCACTATAATACGACAAATACCAAAATTCTTTTATTCAACATTACAGAGTTTGAATTAATCAGATCTTGGAATCATTGTCATGACTTGTGCAATAACAAAAAGTAAACCATAACCCATGGTGAAGTGACGGTGATATCACCTTAGAAGGCACTTCAATCTCTTAACTATCACATTAAGGAAATGTTAAGAACTTAGAGCTCTAATTTAATGCGCTCATCCCTTCCTAACACAAATGGTCTACTCCTGTTGTCAAACACAACAGTCTCAGCCCTTCCTAATAAAACTACCCCCTCCACAACACATTTGAAACACCATTGCTTACAAGTTCTTCACCGTCAGCACTCAGCTGCAGCAGTTAAATTGTTGATAAAAACAGGAAGAAAATCATTTTTTTACTGTCCTTTTATGCTAGTTTAAAGTTTTACTACAAGCTGCAATTATCTAATTATAAAAGTAAACACTTGGAAATAGCTTAAAATTTTGAAAATAAACCTAAATAGCTGAACTTAGAAAAGATATGCTTGAAGTCTATAAAAATTTGACACTTACTTTATTCTAATAGGAGGAGATATTCTTTTTACAAGTCACAAAATCATGCAGCCAATTTCAATCTAATGTCTCTAATTCCATCCTCTAATTCCTGTGAAATGTATAAAATATAAATGTAATTGCGATAAATCAATAAATTATCAACATCTCACAAAAAGAAACACATAAACCTATGTGAAGTGATGAGGATAATACTTGGGCTGGCACACTACTTTTTTTAAATGTTTTTTTATGCTAGTTTAAAAGTATTATTATACTACAATTACCAAAAAGTAAACACATTGAAATAGCATATACATTTTTTTGAAAATAAACTTAAATAGTTCACTTAGAAAAAAAATAATACTTTAAGTCTATAAAAATATGACACCTTATTTCTGTTATGTGGAGATATATTTTTTTTACTAGTCACATAATCAAATATTTCACAATCATGCAACCAATTGTAATAAACCCATCTTATAATTCCTGTGAAATTCACAAATACAAATGTAATTATTAATTAAATCCCTTTGCCAAAAAGAAATATTCAATGTAAAGTACATTTAGAAATTAAAATTATTCTATTCCGATTTAAGCTTTTTTAATATAGTTGATGCTAAACTTTTTGTAAATACAACATAATTATATATATAGGGGCAAAGGAACGGTGCAAGCAATAAAAAAATTCAATGAACACAGAGATATTAATTTAGAACAAATTGGCATGGCTCCAGCAATTTGGGCAAGTCACAAGCACACATAGGGCTACAATTTTTTTTTACAAAAGCTGTTTTATCATTCATACATTTAAAATTTTAATGCATAAATAATAAAAATTTGATTATTTTTCTTCTTTATAGTATTTTTCGGCTCAATGAATTAAAGCAATTAGAATTTGAGAACTTTACCATTAGAAACCTGCAGCTACTTTACTCATTTGGATTGACTTTTTCTGAGCGATGAATCGCCAGTTTGACACAACTACTTTATTGGTGATAGATGTATTGTAACAAAAAAATCATATTTGTTTAAATTTATGTCTTCATTAAAACGACATGGTATTTTCCTGCAATGGAAAAACAAATTCTATAAGTGTCTTAACACCTAAAATACTTATTTCCTCCCTGAACATCTGCACAGATTCCTGCGCATGCTGTCATTTTCCACGATGCACCATTCTACTGCATGTTATTTCCCTCGTTCCCATTGCTCTTTGGATTGATCTGGTAGCGTGTGATTATAATTTGTTTCTCGTATACATTTTACTTTATTATGTCTTCTGCACAAAAGCAAGAAAAACGACTCTTTTCAGAGCCAAATACTTCTGTTTCGTCAGAAGGAATTTTGGATTCAAAATCGAATCAAAATCTTCTGTTATGAGTGGTATGTGATGTGGCTGTTTGTGTAAACGATTTTAGTGTGACTGAAAGTGATTTTGTTACGCGTGATGATAATTCCAGCCCTGATTTTGTTATGAGTGATATCGTTCACTGTACAAATGATTTTAGTGTGGGTGAGATTGATTTTGTTTGCCCTGATTGTTTTCAATATTTCAAATATAAATATAATTTGAAACGCCATGGATATAAATTTCATTATAATAATACTACATTAATTGAGTCTTTGAAAAATCAAAGTGCAAATTATTGGAATGTGGCAGAGAGTAATATTGAGTGCCCTGATTACATAAAAACTTTCAAAAATAGATGCAATTTGAAACGTCATGCTAATAAATTACTTTCTAATAATACTGCTTTATTTGAATCCTTATAAAATGATTGAGTGTGAGTGTGCTACAAGTGTGAGGACCGAGCTACAAGTGTGAGGACTGCCATCTCAAATTTAGTGACCTAAAAATTTTTAAATGTCATCAGAATATAATTCATGCTTCTAAGTTCAGTTAAAAAGGTAATTATGAATATCTTCTATGTTATGGAAATTCTGAAAAGCGAGAAATAATATTTCATTTCAAGACTGTTCATTTTATTGATACGGATCAAACTTAGCTAGAATCGAATTCATTTTATGATTTTTTGGCATCAAAAGGCAGAAATTCAAAATAATACAAAGGCAAAATTTATTTCTTTTGGTAGCAAGCATTTTAATATACATGATATAAAATACTGTTACATCAGATGCCACTGTTCAAGAAATTTTATATCAGAAAGTAAAGATTTATGTCATTTAAAAATCCTTGGCAGCAATAAAATAAATGCATATTGCTCAGCTGCATTAAAAGTAATAGAACTTACTGATAGCAAATGTGTAGTGTCATATCAAAAAATACATATTGGGCATCAGAATGATTTCGATCACTTATTTTTAACAACAGATGAAAGGAAAAATATTGCCTCAAAGATAGCAGCAAAAATTCCTCTGGATAATATTTTAGATGGAATCAGAAATTCTATATCAGATGCTGGACTTGTGAGAGGGTTCATTTACTTACAAAAAAAGTTAACTTTGTCATGAAAGGCATTGCATAACTTTCAACGATGTTTAGAAAAAGCTATAAGTTGTATTCGTATCTAAGGGACCTGTCAAAAAGGCTTTTCTGCCGAAACAACTATTGTTCCGGAAAATGATCGACACAGAAACAATGTCAGAACACCTTAAATAATTCTTCGACACAGTAGATAAACTAAAAGAAATGCAGCTGGATATTGTCAATGATCTCTTATCCATTTTATTTCTATACAGCATTCTGAACTATTTCAAAAATTTCTGAGGTGTCATTTAAAACAGAAACAACTGCCGAATCCTGAAATTCTCAAAATAAAATTGCTGGAAGAATTTGAAGCAAGAAAAGTAAAGATAAATCCTACATCACAGCGTGTTCTATACTCTTCAATAAGAAAGGATAAGCAGTATTCAAAAATGAACTCTGAGAATTGGAAAACAAAGCAGCGAATCAGAAGTCTTTCAGAAACTTAAAGTGTAATTAGTTAAAGTCTACTCAAAGAATGGACATAAAGCATCTGAATATCGTAAGAAAATATTCGACAGGATACACGCATCTCCAAATCACAACTCGTACATATTAGTGAAATCTGATGAATATGCACCGTTGGTTATATGCTATAATAAAGGTCAAAACGAAAGAAATTCAACCTCCAGGTGTTTACATAGTGGATATATCTCTCATATGTGCAACGACGAAAAGCTATTCAACAAAATAAATAAAGAAACAAATGTTTTATGAAATAAGCTGTCGATAAAAACCGTTGGAGCTACCGGCAAAAGTTCGGTTAGCATTGCTGTTCAAATTGCTAAACACTCCAGGACAATTCCTCTGAAGAACGTGTTATGTATGCCGGAATTAAAATGCAAGGGGAATCTTTACTTAGAGGGGTTGAAGGTTTTTTCGAAACTTGCCAAGATCGCCAACGGAACTATTTTGATGATAGCGATCCGCAAAGGAGATTTATACTACGTGAAACCGAAAATTCAAACGGCAACTATCATCACCAAATTTTAAAAATAGCATAAAAAATGTGGACATTTAAATGAGAGTGATCTAAGGAAATTAAAGACCGAAAACAATGGTGCGAGGATTAAATTTTGATATAAAAGATTCCATAATGGACTGTAAAATCTACATCCAATCAAAACAAACTGTTGCCCCTTTTTCAAAAGAATCTAAATTCAAAAGTAAAAATCTTTTAGAACTTGTACATTCTGACGTCTGTGGACCCATGTGAGTACCGTCACTAGGAGGTTCGTATTGTTTTGTTACTTTCATCGATGCTAAATCAAGATATTTTGTAATAAGTTTCTTGAAAACTAAAGATGAAATGAAAAAAAGCATTTATAAACTGTAAGGCTTTAGTTGAAAATCAAAAAGGGAAGAAAATTAAAATACTTCGAATCGATAAAGGATTAGATTATTGCGAATCAGAATTCGAAACTTTTCTTAAAGAACAAGGCATACGAAGAGAAAACTCTGCTGTAATGACCCCTCAACAGTTCAAACGGAGTTGCAGAGAGAGCAAATCGTACTGTAATTGAAATGGCCTGATGCTTCTTAATCCAATCTAGATTAAATTCTAACTTCTGGGCGGAAACAATTAATTGTTCCATTTACATTCGTAATCGCTCGCCTTGCAAGATAATCGCGAATTCAACTCCATACGAACTCTTTTTTGGCATGAAGCCAAATGTGTCTTACTTTATAGTGTTCGGACAAAAAGCATATGTGTTGCATAAACGAATGCAAGGCAAATTTGAGCCGAGATCGAATGAACATATCTTCATCGGATATTCAATAGATTCGAAAGCATATCGGCTGTTTCATAAGAAAACCAGAAAAGTAATAGAAAGCCGAGATGTGAGATTTATTGATGAATTTGAAAACCATCTGCCAGCATCAGAAATGGAGTTCATTACCCTGTCTGATGAAAAAAAAAAAAATTCTCAGCGAGGATACATCATCTGACTTTGGTGATATACCGAAAAAAGAAGCAACATCATCGGACTCCCAAAGAGAAACCAAAATTCTTTGGATAACTGTGACGTCATGCCTTCGGATGTCACCACTCTCTTGGAAGGCCTAGGATCTTAAGAACAGGCAAAAGAGGTCATCCGAGTGAGGAATATGGACAAGTTTCCATAATGACGGATTGTTTCGAAACAAGCCTGAGCGTTCAAGAGGCTCTCGCTGGACCGAACAAAATAGCTTGAAAAAAAGCTATGAAGGAAGAACATTATGCATTAATTAAAGAAAATGCATGGACAATAGTTCTAAGACCCAAACATAAAAAGGTTATATGATCAAAATGGGTTCTAAAAGTACATTGTAAAAGCTGTGTCTGATGTTATACTAGACTTTTATCATAGAATATGTTATGTAAATTTATATTCAAACAAAAAATATTTATCAGTGAAATTCAGAAAAATAATTTTCTCAGCTACAGATCTCTTCGATAATTGCAAATTTAATTGATAAGAAATATTTTGAATGTTTTTCAAAAATATTTATTCTTTGGTGTATAAAATACATGAATGCAGCATTCAAAATTTAAAAAAAAAAAGCGTCAATAGAGATTTTCTTACTTGAAAATACCTTTTGCTTAAGCTTAAAGTGGCTGCGGTAACCTAGTGGTCATAGTCGTTGGACTTGCAGCGGAGGTTTTCGTCCAGACACGAGTTCGAGCCTTGATGCCCCGAAAGAGCCACCGTGCAGTCGGGGCTGATGCAATTTAAATCTGTTGGGCGCCAAAGTCTTCTTAAGACGTGATGTGAAAATTAGGAGAGGGGGTGTCAGCTCAGGAGTCGTCCTTGTCACTTAACCGAGGATCAAAACTATGAGGTCCTACGCCGCAATAGCTCTCGTGTTGCTTCTAGTGCGACGTTAATAAAACCAAACCAATGTACAAACATAAATGTTTCCTCTTATTTGAAATAGATTATTGAAATATCACTTTTTGAAAACTAAAATCAAAGATTGAAAAGTAAAATGATGAATTTAGTTTCACCTGTTACAAAATTCGTAGACAGTGGGAAATTAGTAATATGTCGAATTCTTAAAGTTTTTTTTGTTGTTGTTGAAAATACCCTTTTGGTTCGAAATCTTTTTTTGAATAACAGCAACAAAAATGCATTCTAAAATCTATAACTAGAGTAGTAATCGGAGACCCTGGTGAGTTTATCTTTTGGCATCACTCATCTCCTGTATTTTTTCTTTACCACGTTTGAAAAAGAAACAGGCATTTAAACGCAATCGTCGAGTAAAGTTCAAAAATAACTTTTAGGAGAACTGTCTAAAATTTTTTTTAACCATTGAACAAGGACATTTACAATCAAAATTCAGAAAAAAAAAGCATATTAATGGTTTCAAAAAAAAAAAAAAAAAAAAAAAAAAATATTATTTTATAAAAAAAAAAAAAAAAAAAAAAACCTCACCACACATTGCTACGTAGGCATACATTTCCAACCATACACACGCACAACTCATCTAGAAATATAGATTGATTTCTCATCATCATCGCTTTCTCTTGTGACGTATTTCCTTCTTTCTTTACAGAACATCCTGGCCATCTTCAAGTCTAAATGAATAGCCAATAAGTTCAAGATTTCAATTTAAGATACGAAAGATGAAGACCAAACACTTTATAAACTACTTAAGAACAGGTAAGATAGCTCTCTTTCGAATTTCCCTTAGCTTAGCTAATTCTAGTTTATGTTGAAGTAATAAAGTCTTAGTTTACCAAATCACTCATTTCGAAACTTATTACTTTAACTAGGAGTCACTTCAATCCAAATTATAAATTACGATGTTTCAATCCAATTTACAAGTATCTATCAGCATGTTGTTATCATTTGCCTTCCTTTTCTTTTCAATTCTGTTTCGCATGCACATCACTATCTATAATTCCATTCACTACACTTCATGTCTTCGTCTTTTTTTTTCCTGATCAGGTTTTATTTGGGTTAGTTAAGTGCTGTAATTTGGTGCAATTCAAATAATCACTCTCAAAGAGCCTCCTCGTAATTCGGTGTTTGTTACGTCTGGAATTTTGTCATAATAAACAAATCAATTATGTATCATTTAGACTAGCAGAATCGAAAACGAATGTTTGTTGCGATTTTTAATTTAGCAGAACAATGAACTTTCATTTGAATTGAATCAGCAACTTTTCCTGGAAAAAAAAACGGAAAAAAAATAATATTTCTATATGTAGATTTAATTATACCATTTTCAATTCCGAATAGCTACTGAGAAAATATAATTTAAAAAAGGATTTTCCAGGAACCACTATAAATCTGAAAGTTTTTTTCTTGCTTCGTATGCCAGCGCATAGGTTTTAAACCCTGTTTAATAAAACAGTTCAAACGCTATGGCGGACAGGAACAGTTTGATGAAATGAACTACATATTGGTGTGATAAGTTACAATTAGTAAGACTTCGTTGTGTCAAGAAAAATAATTGAAAAATACTAACAAAGATACTCTAATATTAATGCTGCTGCTACTAGTGAAATAACACAAGTATTTTGAGCGTCAATTGTACTTTTGATAATTACCTTATAAATCAGGCTATTTAGTATGATAATACACACACACACACACACACATATTCTATAACAAAAGAAAAACGGCGCAGCAAGAAGGATTCGCCCGATTGTAATGAAATTTCGTTTGCAAAGACATTTGGACCGAACATGCAAATTTTAAAATTTGGTGTCCAATGAATGAATAGTGGGAGCTACAGCGCATCGGAACTGCGCACTCAGCAGGTATATATTAGAAGTGATTCTCAATCTAATGGCCAAATTTTCTGTTGCATTCGATTTAGGAAACCCTTCAACGACTAAAAAAATGCCTCGCCGCAAGATTCGAGGTCATTACGAACAACTGTCAGAGTTTGAAAGGGATCATATGTTTGGATTGAAAGAGGCAGGTCAGACAAATCGGAGAATCGTTCTTCATATGGGTGGAAGCGGTGCGGCGATTAGAAGATGTTTGCAAGAATGGGTGGACAATGGCAAATTTCAGGGTCATGATGGTAGCGGTCGATCTAAGGCCACAACAGATTGGGAGGACAGAGTGATTGTCAGATCAGCTGATTCATCGTTATGAACCATCAGACATGCGACCCCCCCACAAGTTTCCACCATGACCATTCACAGACGGCTGATTGAGCGAAATCTGCTCTCGTACCGACCGCTATACCAGCTGTAACTCACGCCTGCCCATTGTTCAGCCAGATTACAGTGGTGCTTGGTTAGATCAGGTTGAAATGATGCTGACTGGAGACGTATAGCGTTTAGCGACGAATCTCTTTTCCAACTGTGTCCTGGCGATCATCGAAAACGTGTCTGGAGACGCACAAGGCAGCGTGCCAATCCTGCTTTCACTATTGCATGCCACACAGGCTCTCAACTAGGGATTATGGTCTGGTGTGCGTTACCCTTGATAGCCGGCCCCCTTTGGTCATTCATCATTAGAGGCACACTTACAACACAGCGGTACGTCGACGATATTCTGAGACCTTTTTGCTACCATTCCTTTTCCACGGCCTTAATTTTCAGCAAGATAATGCCAGACCATATACGGCACGTGTTGCTTTGAACTGCCTCACAGCTTGTCAAACTCTTCCTTGGATAGCCAGATCTCTCCCCAATCGAGTATGTCTGGGATATGATGGGAAGGCGATTCCTTCTACCAGAGATTGTTGATGACCTAGCCCGACAATTTGAGCAAATTTGGCAAGAAATACTGCAGGAGACCAACAGGGAGCTTTATCACTCCATGCCACGTCGTGAAGCAGCTTGCATCCTGACTGGTCAATACCTTATTGAGCTCATTATTTTGTAACTATGTAACCCTGAAAGAATTTTTCTGAAATTTTAATCATTTTCTATTCTGTACATAATTTTCCTATCCGGTAATTTTTATCTCCATCCAAGCAACTCCTTCTTTGTGCGTTGTTTTTTTTTCGTTATAGAGTATATATATATATATATATATATTCACCCTTGAAAACTTCATTTATCTCGTTTTTTGAATTGCCATACATATGGGGGTGAACTAATAGGTAAACTCTCATAATGAGATGTGTTCTTGAGTTATTCTGCTTATTTTTATTTAGTTCTTCCCAATTTACTTCCAATGGATTACTAAATTTTGGCAGGCCTAACGGTCCTGATTTTGGCGATTTATCCGTGAAATTTCTGACACACACTCCTGTATTAGAAGATGCATTCTCAGTGGACTAGACTAGTATCGGAATCAGTGTTGTCATTTTCGTTGACTCTAGACGTCGGATAATGCTCATAAACTGAAAAATTATTAAATTTACTTCTACTTAGTGAATAATTTTTCATGAAAACAACGTGGCTTTTAACTCGTTAAATATTTCTAATTTTAACCAACTACAATTAATATATAGTTAGTGCATATTATTTTCTCTATTTCATAGAATATATAAACTCCATATCACAAGTACGCGCAATTTTCTCCGACCGTGCAAAAATTTCCAACGCAAAATTCTACTTAATGACATTCTACTTTAAGAAGTAATTATATATGAAGATTTATTTCCAATTATGTTGAGTTTTCGAAGACAATTATATGCCTTTTTTTTTTTTTTTTTTTAAAATTTTTTTTTTAAAAAAAAAAAAAAAAAAAAGGAAATGGTGAGCATATTCATTCCAACGAATTGTAAAGGACAGCTGTGTTCCAAATTTGGCCACAACAACTAGCCATCGATGAAAAAGAAATTTTCTGCTATTAGAAGAGCTACTGTAATTCCAAGATTTTTTCGTGGACAAATGTCTTTCCGGGTCGTCTGAATTATAAAAAGCCTAGAATCTTCAACAAGAATAAACACAAATACTTTCTTGCTGTGGTGCGACTCTTCATGAATAACATTCAAATATCCCAATAACAAATACATTTTGTGCTTCAGTGGTCACCGTGGTAGTCAGGTGGTCATGGTTGCGGTCGATATTCTTTTCGTCGAGCCGGGATTGAAGCTTTGGTACCATAAAAGATCCTCCATGAAGCAGGGCTGATGCACATTAAGTATGGTCGAGGTCCAAGTCTTCCCGTGGCGTGGTGTAGAAGTATGGAGAGGGAGGTACCACCACAGGTATCGTCCTCGTCACACGCCAATAATATTCGTATTGCTTCTAGACGTGAATAAAAAATCACATCATACTGCGTGTCAGCGAGAAAACACTCTAAAAAATCGACTGCATTTTTCTCGACTTAACTTTTCTGAAAAAATAGTTTTTTAATAGACTTTTTAAATTTTATTTTAAAACAGATGCAATCATAACCCAAACTTGTTTTTTTTTTGGTGCCAATTCACTTAAAATGAAAGACCGGGGGATGACTGGGAATGGCAGAATAGAACCACTGTAGCTCATGCATGTCGTAAGAGGCGACTAAAATGGGTACCCATCGTCTGGGGGTATAGAGGGGTACCTTGCCCCTAGGAATGATATCAAGGGAACTCAGTGACTTGCCTTCTTTTGTTACGTACGGACATCATGACTCCGAGGCCCCCTAATGATCTTTTCCTTTCCTATGGGGTTTACTGTCTTTGATAAATACGGGTTACCCTCTCCCGGGATACCCTAGCGATCCTTCTCTATTTTCGACCAACCGTCTTGTCAACCAATTTTTGTCTTTTTATTAAATTCCTTCTATTAGTTCACACTCTCCGGGTATATATTTATGTATCTTGTTCAAATTTTCAATCGTTAATAAAATACCTTTTATTCCTCCACTCAAGTTCAAATACATTTTTTAAAACGTGTAGTGGAGGACACTTGATGTTAATAAAGTTTTTTTCAAATATGAATTCATTAATTAAATTTAATTGGTGAAAATACTGTTTAGCTCAGCCACTTGGCACGATTTCAAAAATTGCCTAACTTGACGATTGTTTTTTTTTTTTTTTTTTTGGCTGAAAGTTAAGTCCGCGAAGCCGAACTGGGTAGCCACATTTGGCAAAATACCACCGAATTATTCCTGTCGCCATGGGGGGTTGAGCTAAACTGCATTCCAACCATTTAATTTACCGGATGAAGTAAGAAACAAGCCAATGCTTCTACTATGTCATTTGTCTTGCAATGGCAAAGTTGATAGAGTGTCGCCATAGAATCTTCATGCCTTCGGATTGAATCCCGTCCGTCGAAGCATAATTTTTTTTTATTTAATTTTCAAATAATTAATTTTAGTTTTATAAGGAAGAAAAGTTTCTCTTATGTATGATATTTAGCAGGATATAAATTTAGGAATAAATAACGTCAATGACGAAGCGTGTAGATCTCTGTAAACACATTAAAATTAAAAAAAAAAATTGTGATTCTGTCTTATGTATAAACATATTTATATTAATTGTAAATATTTAATAAAAAGTAACTAACATAAAATTTTCTTTGTTGATCTAAGTAGGAATTGACATTAATTTTTTTTTATATTACTTGTTTCAATTTTTCTCACACGTTCAGAGCACAATTATATTATATTCGGCACAGCATAGGCTCTTTGGCATCTGGCTCTTGCGCGAAAAACTTTCACTTACACTCACTCACATCAGAAGTTTTATTTAAATAAAAAAATAACTGTACTATAAAAAGTCAAAATGAGGCATATTTTTTTATATTTCTTCATTTTTGTTACGTTCTACATTCATTTCAAACAAAATAAAGCTAAACCAATTTTTATATCCCGTAAAAATTAAAGATTCGCATGTACAAATACACACCTGCAAAATCGACATTTCCTGCAATAAAATTACTTAATAATCTCTTAATTAAAATTGAATCTATGTATGGATGTTACACCACTGTTGTAATTTTTTCCATACTTTGTAATTTTAAATATATTCCCGTAAGCATTCTATAGCTATAAATATGTTATTTGAACATGAATTTCTTTCCATTTTGAGCATGCAGTTTGATTTATACATGCAGGTTGATGCCCGTTAAAGTTATCGAGCCTCCAAGTTCTCCCAAAGGTGTGGCTTAAAAGTTTGGAAAGGGAGTGCCAACTCGGGTATTGTCCAGGTCATTTGAACAATCACTTCATGATTATTAACATCGTTGCTCCATCCAAATTTATGCGGTCGCAGTAGCTTAGTAATCATAGTCGCAACCTTGCAGCCGACAGTTTTTGTCGAGTCCTGATTCCGAATCTTGATGCCACTGTGTTCTGACTAGTTGACGGGCCTGAAGACGTTAAATTTGTCGTGGCTCAAAGTCCTCCAGTTGGCATGGTGTGGAAGTTAGAAGAGGGAATTGCTAGCTCAGGTATCGTCCTCGTCACTTGAATGAAGTCCAGAATTATGAAATTCAGTAGATAGCCCTTCCCTTCCAGTCTGACGTTAAAAAAACCAACCAACCAAACATCGTTGGCACTGGACATTGGATAATGTCCACACATAAAGTGAAAAATCATAAAATTTATCTCTGCTTGGGGAATAAATTTTCAAGGCGATTAACGAGTTAAATATTTCTAATTTCAAAACAATCACATTAATGTAACTTTAGCACATTCCGATTTCCATAAACCTAATAATTTACAAAAATTTTATGGGAGATGAACTAATTTTTCAACTATTAAATGCTGAAACAATTAGGTTTTGATGAAAACCCATTTCTGTTGTTTTGGTTGTATTAAGTATAGAAACAGTTATCCGGGAACCGAGAGAAATTTCTTTTCATACCAACAATGTTTCTTTTTTATCTATGGAAGATGTAAATAAATCAATTCAATCTTTTGGGAATTCTGAATCAATTGAAGAAACTAAACCTCTAGTAAGTGAAGAGTTAATTTACAGCAATTGACATTTTGAAAAACCTATCTATCTCGTTACTACACATTATTTGCTGTTATAATTTTAATCTATTTGATTTGATTTAATTGTAATATTTTACCTTATGTTTGGCACATATGTCCCAAGGGGAATAGCAATGCTTGCGAGTGCTGTTAAATCTGTACAACCAACCAAACTGACAATTCTTTCCGAAGATCGTGCAATCATTGCGATGGACATAAGCTCTTTAATCCATCATCCAGCGTAAAATAGTTCGATCAGTCAGAAGATTGGTAGGTTCATTAGATGTTTGAAATCAGCAGTGGAAGCAGTTTTTTTCCCCCGATTTTTACTGATAATTGCTTCTACAGCTTCCAAAGATGAGTAGTAATACAAAAAATTACTTCATGTTTACGTGGCACATAGAAAATTTCAGTTTCTCTTGGCAGAACAAGAATGAAAATATGAAAAGTCCCTCGTTCATTGTGAACACGATGGACGAATCAAAATGGTGTTTGATTATTTATCCTGCTGGATGCCGATTCGCAGAAGAGTACGTAGCAATTTATCTCAAGAGACTCATGCATAGCAAAGGACCCTCTGATATAGAAATAGAATATGAATTCAATCTATCATCTGAAAGTGGCTGTTTAATACCAATGGGTGGTTCAAATGATATATTCCGCAAAGGTGATGTATCAGGTTTCAGCAAACTTCTGGAAAAAAAATTATTTCATTTGGAGAGGGCGAGTTATCTGCCTCAAGACACGCTTACAGTTATGTGTAAAATGTGGAAAAGTACTGAGCATTTAAAACAAAGGGGACGATGTGTTGCTAGAACTCGAATAGGGGTGGAGCGTAGTTCGTTTGTTTGGGCAGTGGAACGATTCAGCTCCTTTGGATCGGATGAGAAAAACACCTACGAGATCGTATCGACAAAAGAGAACGAAATTGCGGTGTCGTTGAATCTTTTCGAAGCTGCCGAAGAACTTATTTGTTTAGAATTCACTGCTGCGAAAGAAATTCCGGTCTTCCGTTTTCGGTTGTTTATTTTATGTGCCGCTGGTGATGCTGAACTAGTTAGTGAGAAAGAATATAATTTCATGGACAGCAGAGTCATTAAACTGTATTTTCCGTTCCACCTCGCGAAGAAGGAGATGTTTGCTAGAAAGGAATTTTATCTCCCTAATGATGTGCTGACTCTGCGGTGCGAATGTGCGTTCACGACGGAAAGCTCTGCCTCCGAAATCGAGTCGACACTCTATGGTTGCAACACGCCCTCTATAGAAGATGAAGATCTTCCAGAAAACGCAAAGAAACTTATGTTATCGAATACTTTGAAAGAAAATTTGAAATCTTGGTTCAGAAAACCATTGTTCAGTGACACGGAAGTGAAGACGCAAACTAATACTTTCCCCGCCCACAAAATCATTCTTAGTGCTCGTTCTCCCGTGTTCAAAGCTATGTTCACAAAAGAAATGAAGGAGACAATCGACAAATGTGTGCATATCGATGATTTTTGCGACGACACTGTCCAACGAATGCTTTTTTACATGTACACGGATGAGCTTCAAGACCTCGAGTGGGATAGTGCGTGCGACCTGTACGCTGCCGCCGACAAATATGAGATCCTTTCCCTCAAAGAGAAATGCTCCTCGTTTTTAAAGGCCAGCCTCTGTCATAGCAACGCTTGCGAAGCCTTGATCCTCGCTGATACGCACAGCGACCTTGGTTTCAAGAGGATGGTACAGCATTTCATCCTGAGAGATGGCAAGCGCATAATGAACTCTGACGCATGGAAACTGTTCATGGAGACTCATGTGAAGCTAGCGGCTGACACAATGGTCCTCCAGTTCAAATGAAAAAAAAAAAAAAAAAAAAAAAAAAAAAAA